>JAYMTP010008257.1:0-10236 GCA_036897365.1 Geranium brycei
TCCTGCGCGTATTATGTCACGCCAAATGTGTTGCAACATGTTGGCTGACATCCTTACCTTGCGCTAAAAAATATGTCAATCCTAAACGTAACAACACAGCTAACTCGCTAATTAGCTAACACGTGGCTAAGGCTCACATATGCTACACGTTGGTTTGTTGCATGTCTTGCATGGGCTTCCTCTTATGTATTCCCTTCCTACGGTGTCGTTTTCCTTCACTTCTAGCCAGTGTTCTAGAAAATGGTAGGCGCTAGTCAGGTGGAGAGGACCTTTTAGGTACTAGTCGGGGAATAATCAGAAAGTCAATCTAATTAAAGGATTAACTGTGAATTATAGAGGACTAATCGGACAAGTCGCGAATTTTGAGAACACTGCTTCCACTCCATTATTCTCGTTACATTGTACGTTCTTTCTTCATTCAAAAAGAAAAAAAAAGCACCAAAAAGGACAACTTTTGGTACTTAACTCAACTTCGGTAGAAATATGGTTGATGGTACCATATTTGTGCTGCTTCTTTGATTATGTTGAAATATAGATTTCAGAGCATAAAAATAAAGTTTTATATAAAGGCAATAGTCACACTTAACTAACATGCTCAACTTTTAATTATGGAGCCATGTTCTTATTAGATTCAATATTTCTGGTTCTTTGTATCCTAATGCCATGTTTTTATAACATAATTTGGAGCATATGTGATCAAGAGAAAGTATCAGAGCTCAATACAAAACCATGCCATATGTGTGTCGATGCCTCTTGAGAAGAGGGCGTAGGCTTAAGTGTGTTCGCGCCACCGCAGACCATCTGCGCTGAATGCAAAAGAACATTAGGTGTGACCTCATGCCGCCCTTGTGCGACTGCATATCCCAAGCATGCCTAACAAGTATGCCCAACAGTGTAATGACATTGTTGTAACATGTCCAAAGTAGAATTAGCCGTGTTTGCCTGTTGACATGGAATTAGATTTCTTGCTTTCTTACTTACGCATATAAGACTTGTAATTTTAGATCTATAGTACTATTTTCTAGCTAGTTGCATCCAGACTAGTGAGATTTGGTCGTGGTATAGATTTTGAGAGAACCTGTAGAGATTTGGAGGATCTGTGATAGAAATCCAGACTCACTCATTAGCAGAATGTATATCTTATTCTATTCTATTTTCACTGCAATTTTAGTTCTATTCAGATTTCAATCTTCGTTTATTTCAATTGTGTGCTAAATGAACAAGATTGTGTGATTGTATATTTGAACAAATGAGCTGATTTCTCTATTACATGTTTTACTATGGATTAGTATGATTAAGGTCTGACAAGCCTAGATTAGATTTAGGGCTTCTCAAGTTTGATGCTTGTAAAACAGCTTATGCCTTACCTGTCCTCTCAAAAATTTCACAATAGTTGACATGGGTGGACTTTTAGTTTGCGTTAGAACAATTATTTATCAAAGAAGGAATTGAGACAATTGATCGGATCTGTGAGTTAAATCCTTTTCAATTCATTCCTTCCACGTGAGAACATCTTGGGGTAGGTATAAGGTTGGGTGCAAGTTTGACTCGGGAGAGCAGCTGGACTCTATCAAACTCAACATTGAACATTTAGTTTAAAATCATATGTAGTTGGTTGTGTCAGGTGAACCCTAAATCTTAGGGCCTTAATCCATAGTTTTTCAAACTACAATTTCATTTTATTTAACATTCATTTTGTAGTAGAAATTCAGTTTACATGCAAACCAAAAACTTGATCTGTCTAAACTGTAAGGAATTAGACTCAAGCTATCAGTTTGACTTTCCTTCCTTGTGGATTCAATCAGTGTTTGTCATGGCACTTTGCTCAACCCTGACTTCATTGTGGGCTATCACCACCCGTTATAATTGAAAATGTATAAAAACTAGATATTCGCTATCTCCTCCCAAAATTTTATAAACACCATGTAAAAGGCCAATTTCAACTTGTTAATAAGCCATACCCAAAGCTTCAAAGGAGCATTTACTTTTCTAAAGAAGAAATGTTAGAATAGTTGATTAATGTTAGGGTTTCCTATTAGTTTTATGTTTCATTATTTAGTTTACTTCCTATTGTTCCCAATATAAAGGAACCTCCTATTGAAATTCATAATAAGTATTCATCAATAATACAATTATATATTAGAAATTTAATACAGAAGATCTAACAAAAAATGCTATGGAAAAGTGATCAAATATCAACAAACTTATGAACTGAACATGCAAAGTTTCACTTCATGAAAGATCAACAAACTTCTGAATATGCAAAATTCAATAAGTAGGAAATATAAAGATACATAAGAACTTACCATCGAAGTTACCATCAATGATACGACTAGCATCATTGTAGTTGTCCATAGTTATAACAGCAATGCTGGGCATGAAGTTCAAAACCTTCTCAGTGAAAGCAGTCTTCCCAGCTCCAGAGGGACCAGCTACTCCAACTAATACTATTCCATCATTCTTTTGGGCCAACAATTGGCATGCACGAATTACTATAAAGAAACCTTTTTCAAACGATAGTGTGTCTGGGATTGGGACAATTTCGTAGCGATCACAATCCTTTCTTTTAATCAGCTGGACTTGATCTCGTAGAAGGCCTGATCGTGGCCGAGGTGAGTCAGCACCAGAAGTTTCCTGAGCCATTTGATGGACGATATTTTCTTTGTTTGCTGTGGAAAAAACTAATCAAAGTCAAACAAGAGACCAATGTTAAGTGACAAAACTGCTTAACTCCAAAAATTGGCCTTCCAATTGCACCCTTGACTACCCTAATATTAAGGATATTACTGGAAAACTAAATAATTCATTGCTGAATAATGAAAATGGACCGATGTTGTAGGGTGAAGGGAGTAACATCCATAGGCATCCGACACTTCATCTTGCTAGTTCGGATAGAAAAATAAATTAATTATTTGCACCGACTCCAACATATTATGCTTTTAGAGTCACTAGTAGTACAACATGACTTGCATTCTACCCATGTCGGCCCCGGCCATGGTTATCAAATATTGCATGGTACAGCAACCAGCCAACCACCGATTTGGTGTGGTACAATAAATCAGTGACCATATGGACTCCAACATGCCAATGCATCTTACACTTGTCAACATCAATTAATTAAACTCAACATGAATCTTGCATTTGAGGGTACCAATCATGCTACAAATGAACACAAATATGGCCACTTCCATCTAGAGTTTAAAATAGGTGTAATTCGTAAATACTATATTTCTCTCTGCAATTTTATCAACTGAAAATTGAAATCATAACTAACATATCATGATCTCCATCTTCATTCTGCAGTTGTGTATTATGGGACCTATATCTCGAGTACAAGATCAACTACACTACATATATATTCTTGAAACGTGTAAGAAATCACAGTGCGATCTCACGGGTTACTAAACCCAAATCAAACACGTCCAATTTGAGATACTGCACCAGTCATCCAAGACATCGCGTCACATAATCAGAGGTGCACTTTTATACATTAAAGAACACTAAATTGCATGGTTTCTAATGCAACTGATTGGTATTTTGCAACTCATAACGATCCTTCTGATTGCAACTTGATATAATAACTCAAAATCAGCAAAGAGAGCTAACATATAAACACGGATCTGATGAACACCGAAGAGATTCCGAGTAATTACGCATTATCACTTGCAAATGTCTGGTAAATGAAAATTTCATACTAATCCGCTCCACAAAATCGAACCAACTCGGAAAAAATAAACTGAAGAAAGCAAATTACAGTCCAAGCAATCAAATTTGCAAATTAAATAGAAGAGAGGATAATTAAATGAAACTTGCAATAATAGAAAATAGAGGAGAGTGAGGAAGCGAACCTTGAATTGAAGGAGAGAGCAAGAGAGAGAGAGAGAGGAGTATGGTCTGTGCTTGTCTTGAGAGAGTAACAAGACACAATTCATATAGCTTTATAGAGAGAGTGAGCGAACGCGCGTGAATGCTATTACTAGGCAGCGAATTGCAAACCTTGGCTTGCTTCGTTTTTTGGGACTATCAACCCATAATTAATTTACGAGCTGTTAATTTAGTTTTGGGGGGGAATTTACATTAATACACTGTACTTTAAAGTTAAATCAAATTATTATCCCAAATCTTAAAACATATTATGTTAGTTCCCTACATGTCACAATTTTAATTTACAATAGTCAATTATTTTATTTGTTAATTTATCATAGAGATTTTTTTTATCGACAAATTGTATCAAGATTTAGGCTCGACTATACTATGATAAAGCAAGACAACATCAAACTTGTGATTAAAAATCACCTTCTTAACAGAGTTAAATTTAATATAAAATGTTCATATTATCCATGTGTTAAAAAATTTTAAAAATATATTTTCTTTTGTTAAAAAAATATTTTTATGAAATAAATAATAAAAACTTATTTCAATATTTTTTTAAAAAGTCTTAACAATGTTTTTTTTATTTATAATATTTTTTAAAAAAATCAATTTTTATGTTTTATTCCATACAAATATTTTTTTAAAAAAATTGATAATAATAATTTTTTAATAAAATGGTATTTTTGGCATTTAACAAAATTTGGAAGTCAAACAGTATTTTTTCAACGCGTTATGGTAAAATGACACTAAAAAAAGTATTTCGTAGTGAATTGACATAAAAAATAGTTGACTGGAGTGAATTGAAAATGTGACATAGTTGGCAGTGTGAACTAGAATTTTCCTTGCTATTAATAATATCAGTAGGATATCTACTTATTGCACTGTGCTATTTGTAGTAACTTATTATATCTCTACTTTTAAAATAAATATGTATGAATTTTTATTGAGAACCATGTTTTCTTTATGAACACTCGAAGATATACTATAGTATATCAATAGAAATGTAATATTTAAATATTATATTTGATTTACTCATGAAACTAATAGACACTATTAATTATCTCTAAGCAAAGACAGTTCACACGTGAAACTTAAATGATATGAAATTACTATTCAAATAAAATATGCATATAATTCTAAATACTTTATTACCTGATATTGTTCTATCTAATACTATTGTTGATTGCCTATAAACTCATTACACGAAACATTTTGTTGCGTCTAATGATCGTGACTATCAAAGGCACACTCACCAAGCACTCTCTCTTTTTCCTTCTCTTTGCTCTTAATGGTTACCGCAAAACTTCATATTGACCGACTTTCTCACTCATGTATCCAGTCTTTAATTTATTATGTTGCACCTGACGGTGAAGATATCTTTGTGGTGGATCCTTGTCGCCTACCTTCTGAACATCAAATTCATAAATCAAACTTGAATTGATTGAAAATAATAATAATCATTGATCTCTCATAATTGGTTTTGGTTGCATAGTGAAAAAACATCATGTACTATGATTTGAAGACTTCAAACACGATGTTGCAGTAGTATTTTTCTTTAAAACTAGAATGGACCCTAACTGATTTAGTGATTGCTTTATATTTCACACACATTAATATCATGAGAAATCACCTAGTTATTTTTTTGGCAAAAGTATGTTTTACTACACCATGTTTTATGCATAAATATAACTTGTTATTTTTATGTAAAATTAATTGAATGATGATCATATAATGTAAAACAAGTTATAAGAGAATTAGAATAACATATGATTTCGGGACGGGTTCGGGAAAAGGACAGGGACCTAATTTCAGGGCGGGGTCTGGGATTACTAGACTCGCCCTAAACCCGCTCAGTGCCATCCCTACTAACTAACAAATTAAATAAATCTTCCCAAATAAACAAGACATCAAGTTAAACTATTTCGGTATCAAAAACAGAAATTGGGCAGAATCGCAAACTCAAAAACCACTAATGTCACAAATTTCCCAAGTCTCAATCAGTAAGTATGTTAAAACATTCAATACACGATTTTTCACAATCAATAGTCAATTATCAGACATTGAGATAAAGAAATATTGAACCTAATCGAAATATCAATTATTCCATAGCAAAATATAAAAAAAAGTGTTCATCGTCCAAGAGCTCCAACTGTTCATTGTCGATTTGTCGAGCTTGTCGTCAGAATTTCGGTCGACGCCGAGTCCCTGCCAGCGAAAGTCGAGGCATGGGCGGATCGGGGGGAGTGGGTGGATGCCCCCTTTGGCTCGAGAACTCGTAAATTTTTAATGTAGAATTTTGTTATGAAATTGCGTGAACTCGTAAATTTTTAATGTAGAATTTTGTTATGAAATTGAGTCCCCCCCATTCACTATAATATATATGTAAACATTGTTTACAATTACTAATAGAGTTCTTTAGTTTAATGGTAAAATAGTAACTACTTTTCAAGGCTTGGGCTTTTTTTGTAATGATATTTGGGTCTGGAAGACTTTGGAATCATAGTAGTATTTAACTTATTTTCATTTAATTTATATTTTTTTTACTAATTAATGTTTTTGTATTCATTAATTTATTTTAATTACTTAATGAATTTTTTTAGTATGAAGTCCCCTCCCCCTAAATAAGTTCTGAATTTGCCACTAGGTCGAGGCCATGATCCGCAAGCATGACGGCGAGGACGACCTTCTCAAGGCCATTAGGCGGCTCGTGTCAATTCACAACCTCTTAGTTGAATTTGCGGTTACTCAGAGCTGGTGATGAGCAAGATCACAATAGTGATAGTCTCTATCGGAAAAGATGTAGAATGCGGCCATATCTACCACGCGGTAAGGCGGAAGGCAATGAAATCATATCTAAATCAGTTCAGATTCGAGAAGATCAACATTAACGAATCCATATCATGAAGGCCTTAGCCGTCATGTTCTTCCCTGCCGAGCGAGGCTCTGCGAGTCGGCCTTCTCCTACATATTTTCCCGATTTTGTGAAATAGGTAATTGTCGATGCGTTCAGAGAGGGAGAGATTTCACTTCCCTTTTCCATTATTTGTAATTGTTTTACTTTCATTTGAAAAGAAACAATTATGCCCTTTAATTAACTATGACATCATTTTATTAAGTAAGATAGTTATTTTATATTTTTTGAATAATTGTATTATTTGAAATATTTTTGTAAGTGGGTGCATTTTGAACTTCTTACCTAGCAGCTCTGTTAGATTTAAAAAAAATTATTTTAGTGTAACAAACATAAAATTAGAATGTGTAAAAAAACTTTTTAAAGTTGGTTCAGGAAACTTTATGCCAATATTTCATTCCACCAAAATAAATTATTCATATGCCAATAGCATCACAAAACACATCTCTTCATATGCCAATATGTCATTCCACCCAAATAAATTATTCCATACATATGTGCACCAGAAAACATTTACACAGTGAGTCCAATAAATTGGCATTTATTGGAATTAAAATATGTAAGTGAAATTGAAAGAAAAAAGAAACCGTTAGAGGAATGGCTGCATAATTAAGTGTAGACCAAAAGACTTGTTATTACATCACCTTCTTCGCCGCCTGTTTCTCATCCACAACACAGCACAAACACAACTCTCTCTATCAATCCCAATTCCTATCACTTGAATTTGTTCATCAAAAACATGGCTCCGCGAGTGCCAAACGCGTTCGTGGCGTTGCTGAATTGCTGCTTTGTGGTGATATCAGTGGGGTGCATAGGGTACGGTCTCTACTTCCTGGCGGCGGGCCACAGCCGCTGCCACAAGCTCCTGGCCAGCCCTCTCCTCCTCACCGGCGCCTTCTTCCTCGTCGTCTCCGTCTTCGGCTTCGTGGCCTCGTGCTGCCACAACTCCTTCTTCATGTACCTCTACCTCATCGTCATGTTCCTCATGCTCCTCGCTCTCCTCGCATTCACCCTCTTCGTCTTCATCATCACCAACCAGACCGCGGGGAAGGTCGTGTCCCAGCGCGGGTTTGGTGAGTATCGCCTAGGTGATTATTCCAACTGGCTGCGCAACCATGTGGTCGATGCGGGCCACTGGGATCACATCAAGAGTTGCTTGGTTCAAGCTCAAGTCTGCAATAAGCTACAACAGATTGAGACTGGATCTGCTCATCATCAAGTTTCTCCCTTACAGGTTTTTCTCCCTTTTCTTTCGTCAAATATTTCTATCCTTTCAAATGTGTCAATTTGCTATTTGAAAATATACTTGTTTCAAATTTTGAGGGTAAACATTAATGTGATTGTGATGTCACTTATTATTAAGTGATCAAATAAGAAAAACTAAGTATATTATTGATAAAATGACACTATATTACACTTGACTCACATACCACTTTGACATTTTGGTATTTTAGCTTTTTTTTCATCTTCTCTCTTTTAGTACCTTAATTATTATTTTGGGACAACGTACCCCTGAAACACCAAAAATACATAAACTACCTCTGGTTGAACCAAATTAAACCCGACACAATCAAGGGAATTAACCAACCCAATTGAAAAAACTTCATCAGAAAAGACAACTCTTCCGGCGACCTCGAGAAGAAGACAGCGCGAGGGTTCTTTTTGGGAGAGAATGGGTTGGACCATGGCTGTCGATTTGAGCCGGTCCAATTGGACTAGTTTTTTTAAACCAGAGGTAGTTTAGATATATTTAGGGCATGTTGTCCCAAATGCTGGTTATGGTACTAAAAAGAAAAATAGTTAGTGTATGAAAGTGTCGTAGTGGTATAGTTAGATGTAGTAAACTGTCATTTTCTCTAATATTAAATTGGATAGTGAATAATTGCGGCTAGTCATATACCTAGATAGTTCGACTTATCATATAAGTCACTTAATTTTTTTTCAAAATTTGCACGTCACCTAAATTTTTTTTTTCTCTCACCGTTATATTTTATATTTTATTATTAAAATTTCAGAAATGACCAAAATATCATTCCATATATCATTATTTCAAGCTGAAACAACCAAAATATCATAGGTTGGATTTTAAATTTTCATTCAATTGTTATCCAAATTTCACCATTCCTCCTCTCTATCGCCGATTACTTTGTTAATCGGCCCTTGAATACTCTTTTATTTTCATATTTATCCTAGGCTTTGTTTAGAACATGGTAGTCACTTAGACTATGTTTGCTTGTTGTTAGTGTTTTGTGGATTCACACCTTTTTTTCAAACGCGAAGCTCTTAAAGAGAGCGAGAAAAATAATAATAATCTGAAAGCCTAAATTTCACAATTAATAACTAATTGGAGATATTTACAATTAGGTACACATGTTGAAACCACTTTTGTAGTTAGGTACACCTAACAGTTTTTGTAACTTATCAAGTCATCTAAAATTCTTATTTTCGTTCTACTTTTAATTCCGTTACAGATTTAGGAAAGTTTTTAATTGTACTTATGTACAAGAAAAAGACATAAATAAAATTTTGGGTGATCTAACTAACAATTTAAAAAAGGTTTAGGTGTACCTAAGTGCAAACGTGCTTTCGACATGTCTACCTACCTGCAATTATCTCAATTAATTACAATGGATCAATCAAAAGCAAGCACTATATAACTAATGTCGAGTTGATTTATATTGGAAAACCAGGTTCACTTCTAGTGATTAATTATATCCATCATTTCTAACTATTAAATCCATTAATTTTTTAATGAGATGTCAGAATACATATTCTTAAGTACTCGACCTTTTCACTTAACATTTCTTACTTAAAACGTGTTTTCTATACTCCATAAATTTTCTAATGTTGCACTTTAACCCTTTCTATTAACTTATTTGAAAATTAATTTAGTTTTTTGGGAACTACCAAAATACCCCTGTATTAAAATAAATTTTGAAAAAAATAATGTTTAAAACTTGTTTTTACAAACAAACTTTGTCAAAAAAATCAAATTTATTTTAATATTTCAAAAAAAATTATTTTTAAACATCGTTTATCTTAAAAAAACTATTTTTAAATACTAAAATTATTTTTCATTCTATTATTTTTATTTTTAAAAACAAAATTTAAAAATAAAGGTTTTTTATTTTTTAACTCAGTCGTTTCATCATTTCCAAAAAAATATCATAATTTTCAGAAATAAATTAACAGAAAGGGGTAAAGTGCAACTTAGGAAACTTAGGGGTAAGAAACGCTAAGGAGTGTTAAGTGCAAATTTTATACTTTAAGATGGATATCTGACATTATTCCAAAGATTAAGGGGAGTGTATTCAATTAGGATTTTAATGGATTTGAGAAGTCTTTCCAAGTTCTGCGGTATTCAATCATGACTTTAAAAAATACTTTTAAACTCTTGTGGTATTCAATCATGACTTTAAAAATACTTTTTAAATTTGATGGTATTGGAAAAG
>JAYMTP010008258.1:0-10235 GCA_036897365.1 Geranium brycei
CCGCCTCGTTCGCCATCTTCATCGCCCGAAACAATATAAACAGCCATGGAAAGGATTTGGTCATCGAGACTAGTTTCGTCTCTTCTACGAGTTAGAGATTCCCATGCACGGCACGTGGCATATGGACCGATCCATGACCCGGCAGCCAGGCCATATGCCTTCCCTGCTTGTAGAAGATTGTGAATGGAGAGTGCCGATCCCTCGGAATCACCAAAGAGGTGCAATATCTCAACGTAATTTTTATCCAACGGCTACAAAATAATTCAGGGACAGTATAAGCAAGCTGGTAATTAAATACTATAGAAGGACAGATAAAAGGTCAAAAGGCATAAGCTACCAATACCGTAACATTAACCATTACCTTGTCCAGAGATTTCCTCCAAGATCTCCCTAATCGATGAAAAACTAAAGCCTGCATCGAAACAAAGAGGTGACTCGAGGATAACACAGATGACAACACAGTTTGCCTTGAAGCAAAATAATGCACATGAAAATCGAGGTCGGTGAAGATTAAACATCATACCTGAGCGACCAGCATCTGACTGCTTCGAAGCATGCAACCCCAGCTAGCATCACTGGTAAGCTTGGTATCTCTAATAGCATCAAAACCTGTAATACAAAATAAAATTTTCACTGGAATTCACTGAATTGCAATTTGATTAGCCTAGTATATTATAGATTTGTTCTAAAGGAGAAATATTTCAGTTAACAAACCTTTACGATATGTTATCAAGATTCTTGATGAAAAATCAAGTTTGAATGCAGCCAATCCATTGCTGTTAGTAGCATCTACAGATGACTCGGCTTCTGAAACTCTGTAGCATACACCTAAAAGCCATATGTCACTAGCTGAGCTGGGAATACCAATTTTGCCCGGCCCTAGAACGCGCTCATGAATTCTCCTCATTGATCCACCAGCCACAACTCTCTTTACAGATGCTTTCCACCCATGGTCCCTAGAATGAAGTTCCTTCTTTTCACTAGAAGATGATTCACTATAGGTTCCAAATATGGAAAAAGCGGATGAAAACAAGCCCGACCACGTGGGAACCTTGGAAAACTTACTGTCACTAGAACCTGCCTCTGAAGAACACGTAGGAACCTTGGAAAAGTTACTGTTACTAGAATCTGCCTCTGAAGAAACACGTGCTGGAGTTGTATTCATCACAAGTCATGAAGATCATACGATGCAGACTGGCTCCTAGAACCAATCAGAAATTTAAGTTTTTATCTGCAGCCCACATATGCAACAGTTGAATAAGGTGGTTAGAAGAAATAATATGATGTCTTCAGTCATACGCCTAATTAACTGTCTGAAAAATTGCACGCAAATAAATAAATATATACACGTAATAGATGGCTAAAGAACTAAACAAAATGCACATTTCTAAACCTATACACTTACCTATTTAGAAGCAGCCATTGTAAAACGTATCATGTTTCCCCCTTTGGACCTTCAGATCCCATTTCCAGTGTTTTAAAAATACCCAACTTGTCCGATTAATCCTTGATTAGTCCCCAATTAATCATCTATAATTCCAAATTAATCCTTCAATCCGATTTATTTTCAAATTAAGTCCCCATAAGGCCCTCTCCGCCTGACTAGCACCTAACATTTTTCAGAATCCTGCCCATTTCTACAGCTGATACTTCCATTTTCCAAGTTCATAGAAACCCTGAGATTTCAGATTACCTCCTCAGTTGCCACTATGATATATTCTCGAACCCCGAACTCTCCGCTTAATCTACCATACTATATCCACTTTACTGGAACTCTGAACCTAATATCCGGGTCTTCAACTCCATAAATCCTTCAAAGACGTATTCACATACCACGATAAACACTTCATTTAGTTCAACCAAAGAAAAATCTGAATGCTGCTTCAGCCTGATTTTTCTAACACTCATTCCTCCCATGGAGCATTATCATTTTTATAAAATACACTAAACTTCAATAATAACAAAAGCAAAATATTGCATCACATCCACGGAGATTAGCTAAACAAAGGCTTCTCTGGTTAATCCAAACTCAACTACCTCACTTGTAGCTAGCCTTCAATTCCTCGTACAATCAATCAATACTATTTCAAGCAAAAATTCTCAATTCCTCCCATAAATAATCGCAATAAAATATACAATTCAAGACGCTTCAAGCACAATTGTCCGATTAAACTAAATTCCGAAGCAAATAAGAACATTTTCGCAAGATTTCAAGGCAGTACATTATCATTGCATCACATGCAGGTAGATTAGCTAATTACAGGCTTATCCAATTCATACAAACTCAACTACCTCAATTGTAGCTACTCTTCAATTCCTCATAAATCCAATCAACACTATCACAGGCAAAAATTCTCAATTCCTCGCATCAATAATCGCAATAAAACACACAATTCAAGACGCTCCACGCACAATCGTCCGATTAAACTAAATTACCAACCAAACACGAACTTTTCCGCAATATTTCATTGCAGTGCGTGCTCAAACAGATTGATTATACGACAAATTCATCGATAATAGCGAAAACTAGAGGAGAGATTCATCGAACCTTCGTCTTCTTCTGCATCGACGGAGCTGCGAAAATGGATTGCCGAAATCGCAAAACCGAGCGTTTCGTGAAGATCTTCTTCGAGCTGATCTCTTGGTCCGAGCAACGGAGAGATCGGATTTGATTTTTTTGGGGAGAGAAGGTTTGGTTGTGTACTCTTTTGAAGTTGAGTTTGGAATTGGGATATTGGTAATTTTGACCTGTATTTATATAGAGGTCGTATCGTACTGCCCATTTCAGCTTCTCGGGTCGGGTCGGGTCGGGTTTGATATTGAGTCCCTTTAATTTCTCCATCAACGACCACCGTCTTTAGAAGTTTAAATGTTGTATTTGACCAATAGCTAATTTGAATTAGGGATGGTAAAACAACCTGAACTTGATGAATACTCGATTAACTCGCTCCGATCGAAATGGGTAAAACCTGAAAAACAAAATTTGGGTATAAGTTTTTCCTTCGGATTTTTGGCCGGGTGTGGGTTGACTTATATCCACCCCGTTTTCAACCCTGTACCATTTAAAAATATAAATGTTTTTAATTATGTATAATTATTTTTTAATAAAAAATATTAAAACAATTTTCAATTAAAGCAATTATGTACGTAATTATATATTATACATTATATAATATTCAAAACAATTACATATATTATTGTATATTATAAATTCTGGACATTTTCAATTTTTTTTACATTTTGGATATTTTTCGGGTCAAGTTTTATTTTTCGGGTAAAACCCGTACCCGACGGGTCTTGAGTGGGGCGGGTACCCGCTCACTTTGAGTGGATTTTTCCGGATCGAGTACCCATTCAAATTCTTCGGGTACAGGTGCGGGTTTGGTCAAACCCGACCCGTTGTCATTCCTAATTTGAATGATGCTAAAATGTTTATTTGGAGGCAACGATTATTTTTAAAATAATTTGTCGCTCGGATATAAAATTGTCGTGCTCACGTGTGAGTTTAAAGTCTCACATTAGAATATTATCAGGTATAAGAAATAATTTATACATACATTGGACCATAGACCTGATAAACTAGTCTTTTGAGTCAAATGTGTGTGTGGACTTCCTTGGGTGTTCTTACTAGTAAGGTCCGACTCTCCAACAGTGTTATCACTTATCAGAGGCTTGGTTCGGTAAAAATTCTTTTGTAAAAAATGGGTCGGGTACCCCTATAGATGGTAAAGGTCATGACTATGACCGGCTCCTCTCATGGTGAGGCACGTATAGGATGAAAATGGTCATTGTGAAATTGAGTAGACCAAGGTAAAACTATGGACATAGGAAGGACTAGCTCGATGTGATGGACTTAATATGGAGAAAGAGATTGATAGGTCCACATGTGATTTCAAAATTCCACATAAATAGATTATTGGGTTAAAGAATAGTTTATATATTCATTGGACCCTATACATGATATACTAGGTCTTATGGGTCAAATGTGAGCTCTAATGTATGTGAGTTTCCTTGGGTGGTCCTCTTGAGTAAGGATCGGATCTCCCTAACAGTGATATCCGAGTCTTGGCTCGGTAGTCTCTCTTGATAAATTGGGTCTGGTACTCCTATGGCTAGTAAGACTATGATTATGATCGACTTCTTTCATGGTGAGACTTATATAAGATGAAAATGGCCATTTGGGGGATTGAGTTGAACAAGTAAAAGGTATGGGGAGCAAGCTCGATGTGGTGGGAGTCGTGGGACTCAATGTGGATGGGGAGATTGTTATATCCGCATGTGAGTTCAAAGTCCCACATCGGAATATTACAAGGTATAATAAGGAATCGTTATGAGCACACTAGACTCTAAACCTAACAGACTAGTATTTGGGCCAAATGGGGCTCTAATGTATATATGAGTTCATGGGGTGTTCCTCTTGGGTAATGCTCGTTTCTCCCCAACAATGGTATCAAATGTTTGGTTCGGTAAAAACTCTTATGGTAAGATGAGTCGGGTACTTCTATACCTGGTAAGACCAGGACCATGAACAGCTCATGAGACCCATATAGGAGGAAAAATGGTCATTGTAGAATTGAGTAGACCAAGGTAAAAGTATTGGCATAGGAGTCATCCTGATGTGATGAGACATAATGTAGAGGGGGATACTGTTAGGTCCACATGTGCGTTGAAAGTCACATATAAGAATATTAGTGGTTTAAGGATATGTTAGTCTTTTGGTTCAAATGTAAGTTATAATGTATGAACTTCCTTGGGTGCTCTTCATAGTCGTAAGTCATAAGTAATATCCAAATCCCCCAAACAAGTAATTCGCTATATAGCAAAATGAATCAAAACATTGATTATATGGCAATATATTTTTATTTAAATATTGAAAATAATGTTCGTCCCATTAAATTTTAAAACCGTACAAATGAACCGATGATAAAATGGTAGAGAACAAATAAAATAATTAGTTTTAAAGTAGTATGAAAATAGGAAATTAAACTCATACATATGTTAAATAACATAAATAATAAATATTCATTTTAATAATAATTGTGCTTCAACGTTATTAATAAGTCAGTATAAATTAACCGTTCAAATTGATCAAGGTAATAAATAATTTAGATTTTATTATATGATTGATCACATCCATTTTGTCATCTATTTTTTTTTCCAATTGTTAGATATATTTATTTTATTGATATTATGTTGTATGTTAATTATATTAGAAATATTGTTAGACATAAATAATGCATGTTTAAATAGTTGTTGTTCTTTTTGTTTACATCTATACAATTTTTATTCCAACTTTTAAATGCTATAATGTTTTTTACTATTTGTAAATTAAAAATAAATAAATATATAAGGCCCTGGGCTTACGGCCCATTAATAAATTAAAGGAGAGTCGGTGGGGGATATGTGGGCTCAAGCCCTTTTACATATGGGCTGAAGGCCCTTTTCATAATTTCCAATGGTACAACCGTAAATATATGTTGTAAGCAATGCTACGAGATTAGAGATTTGTTAAATATTTGATTTAATCTCTTGAATAATAAATAGCAATTTTTAAACTTTAAGTATAAAGTTGGGCTTATTTAAAAAACACAGGTTAAACTTTTATTCAGAAGATCAAACGTTTAACATTTAATTATTTACATAAATTTTATTTAATATGTTTCTCAAATGTAATAAATGTTTATGGTAAGATCATATGTGAATTGAAACAAATCATACCGCACGTTTGGTATTTAATTTAATTAATCACATGCATTATTTATATTAATTTTAAATTTTAATGAATAATTGTAGTAAAATTAAAACGGATCGAGCGAGGTAGAACTCAAGCTTTGCTATTTTCTTTTGAGTTGAATTATATTTAAATTTTATAGTAAATTAAAAATCGATTCTGCTTCTTTATCTAAATGTACACACAAAACTAATTGTGAATAACATAACTCAATCCAAAATTGGACCGATCATTTACTTTATTTTGTTAAAACCATAAATTTGACCAATAATAAATTTACACCGAATAATTCATGGAAATAATAGAACAATACCACATGCCTTTTTAATGACAACTTATATTTTTATTCTTTAATAAATAACTAATTGCTGTTTATCATTTATTAAAAAAATTGTTATTTATCACACTCTACTCATTTTCTGCTAGTTCGTTAGCAGATTGATCAACAGTTAATTATGCCATGATTTTGGCAATATATATAGATGCTATTTTGTATCAACAAAAGTAATTGTTTTCTTTCTCGTTGCTCAAACCCATTTTATTGATTTTCTTGTACCTCAAATGAATACTTCAAAATCAGGAAAAATGTTATTTAAAATATTTAATTTCAACTCAGGTGATAGTGTGAAGTATATTGACAATGAGATATAAGAGGATAATAAATAAAAGTTACAATTATACAAAAATGGCCATGGATGGTACATTTATGATATTTGGGAGGCTAGAAATAATATTGGAGTTCAATCGAGATCAGATGGATACGAGAGTAATTACTCTAAGAATTTCATTTTACATGAATACTCTCGATCAAAAAATCTTTATTTGTGAATGAATTGAATCACTTCATTTATTTTTGTTTATTTCATTTCTACATTGCTTGCTTAAAGCACCCAACTTATCATTGGGTAACTTGTGGGTTCGATTCTTCTCTCATACTAGTTTGCTAAGAATAGGGAAGGGAGGGCAGTTTTGATCTACGATTTCCGGCTCTTTCCTGTCTATCTATAATTGTGTCATTATCTACTGTAAGAATCACCGCCGAAAATAAATTGATTGATACGACTTCTATAAAATTGTTATAATAAGCTTAGAGCTCAATATGTAATTGCCCCCTTGTCTGTCTCCTACAGTAAATTTTATGTAAGAGTAAAATTTAGCAAGTTCATATGATAGTTTAAATTCTCTATCGATAATTGTGTATTTGAATTTTGACATTGATATTTTCTTTCGATGCTCAATTTCTCGTAATATCATTATTTGATTGTTTGGACTGTAAGTAAATTGTGTGATTGATTGGAGAAGCGGATGGTCAGAGTAATGTTTGAAGGTTTAGAGTTCAAAACCCTTGCTTGTGTTTTGCTTGAACCCGACAATACTGTAGAGCGATCTTGATTAGTGTCCTGTAACTATATCCTCTCAATGATATTTATATTCGGGACATAATTTCACGTCATATGTTACTTCACAATCGATACACTTACCATGTGAATAAGGAATGATAAATTTCTCAATTAAATATTTTTCCCGTCAAAATTTTATAATTGTTTGTCATTATATTATTAAATATAATTTATCATACTATACCCATTTTCTTGAGCAGTTTATGCCATGATTTTGGTAGTATTAAGATGCTATTTTTTTATCGAGAAAAGTAATTGTGTTTTCTTTCTCGTCGATTCTATCAAACTCATCCGCTTTATTAATTTTCTTGTATCTGAAAAATCAAAACCCACGGATTTTTGCAATGAAATATTTGAGAATACTAAAAGGAGTTGAGTTGGGATACCAAATTTGTTCGAATGTAAAAATACGGGCCACAAATTTTAAACATTTATTTCATAATATATACTTAAAAACAAGTTGAATAATATTTTAAACATTTCTTAATTTTTTCTAAATACAGAAGTTTTTTCATTATTTTCAAATAAGTTAAGAGAGGAGGAATAAATGAAAACTTTTAAAACTTGACGGATATATCTCATATCAACAGACGGGTGAAAATCACGTATAGGAATGAGAGGTATTTGTATTATTTCGTAACAAAGTGTTCACTATTTTTTTAAAAGACAATTTTACCCTTTTATGAAAAAACATCTGCTCTTCCTTGACAGAGCTCGCCGCACCAGTTCCCGCCGGCGACTCCACGGTGCCTATGTCTGCACCGCCGTCTCCTCCCAGATCGGCGATTCATTCCGAACCTCGACCCCGTCGTGGATTAAGCTCAGACCCGTCTCTGATTTTTGCAATTTTGGTTCTTTAAAAGGGTTTTGTAATTTTTCTCTTTTTCATTTTGGGATTGGAACAAAAGAAAATGTAAGAAATGAACCTGAGCCGGTCGACGGAGCGAAGAGCGGGCCGGTATTCGATCCGAACGGGATCAGAAACAATACAGATTTCAGAATTCTCAAATATGTGAATCGGCATGATTACGGCCGAAACGGCGTCAGCAGTGACCCTCAGACGGAGAAGGAGCTCTGGGTTCGTGCCGGAGAACCCGATTCGGCGTCCCAAGTCAATGCTCCGGCCGGATCCGATCCGCCGCCGCGGACCGCGGCGGAGATCGAACTGATCCACCACCTCCACCGTCACGTCGCTGCTCGTGTTGTTGTGGAACCGCGTCGTCATGTCCATTTCGAAACACCGCTATTTGTTTTTGTCAGTTGAATGTTATGTTGGAACTCAAGGGCTCATCATCGTCCCAATTTATACTAGCATACTTTGTTTTGACTGCTATTAGTTATAGCATACTTGGCTTTCACAATTACCAAATAACTGGACAAAAGTGTTCACTGCTATTAATTATAGCATACTGGATAAAAGTGTTCACCTATTAGTTATAGCATACTTGGCTATAACTGGACAAAAGTGTTCACTGCTATTAGTGATAGCATATTTGGCTATAACTGGACAAAAGTGTTCACCTATTAGTCATAGCATACTTGGCTATAACTGGACAAAAGTGTTTACTGTTATTAGTGGTAGCATACTTGGCTTTCGCAATTACCAAATAACTGGACAAAAGTGTCAAGTGAGGGCTCCTTTTGTAATTATGCCGCTAAGGAAATTAGATGGTTGTTACATGTGGGTCCCGCGGAGCATCGGACGGTCCTGATCATGTGCTGCGGCGTATGGATCCCCTGCCCGCTACACACTTTGTCGTGTATTTATGTGGGAAGTTAGATTGTACGAAGTATGGGTCCCACCATAACAGATATGTTGTCGTGGCACCACCGGATGAGGAACATGTGTTCCCAACACTGTTGGATCTCAGAACTGAACCAACGCCATTGTTGACCCAAACATTATTTATCTGTATCCAAAAAGATTACACCTTTATCATTTCAAGGCGTCTCTTTGAGAGTTAACACAAGTTTTATTTCTGAAAACTGTTACATTAACAAGTTTCTTATTTATAGAAAATGTGATATAAAATAGGGTTAATTGCAAGTAAGTATTCGTCCGCTAAATTTTAAGTAGGTGCATTTGAATTTTTGTTAAAAAAATTTGTAGAACACTTAAATGGAAACAATTATCACAGTAATAAATTATGTGATGGAGTTTGTGAAATGACGATTTTGCCCATAATATGAATTGTTAATTTATGTTAGAGGGTAGGGTCACATTAGTCTTTTCGTATAATTAGAGAGTCGGTTCAAATCAAATATTCTGATCTAACCCAGTCTGACCGATTCAGAATAAATAATCATTACAAAAAAAATAATGTTTAATATTTTATTTAATTCAAAATGACCTAAATGCCCTTATTTTTCTTTCAAATTTCCAAAAACACACCATTCAATATTTTGATGATGACTCCATTAAGCTTCTTCGTTCATGGTTCAATTTTTAATCCTTTAGGTCTTCTTCACATTGGAGAGGATCTAAAGAGGCGAGCTGGAGAGAAGACGACGTTATCGGTGTTCTCGATCTCATGCCACCGCCACTCTCAGTCTCCTACGCGTCGCCGCTGATTAATTCGGCGAGAGCCACCGCCAGAAAGCTTAACTTCTCGACGAAGAGTTGTTGACCTTTCAACTCTCTGCCTTTCGTTGCTCAATTCAGAGAAGCAAATTTTAATTTTCTAAGGTGATGTTTGTTTCCCGAGAAAATTCTGTGAGAAAATATAATAATATAAATTAGTGTTATTTGTTAATTATTGTGAATTTTTGTACACCCAAGAAATACAAAAACATTAAAAGATCTAATATTCACATAGATTGAACTGAGTAAATAAAACATGTTGAACGTCGATTTTGAGAGGGTTGAAGGAGATATTTAAGAAGGGCAAAAATGTCATTTTACATATTTTAATATACTTATGATATTTTGTTTATATGAAAAGACTAATATGACCTTGAAATATAAGTTAATTTTGTTATTCAATGACGGGTAAAATAGTCATTTCACAGTTATTAAATAATTGTATGTTTATAAATTATATATTGAAGGTATTTTGGACATTTTATCTATTAGTTCTGTTATATCTAACATAATTTATCTTAAA
>JAYMTP010008259.1:0-10234 GCA_036897365.1 Geranium brycei
TTGAATCTTCGATGTTGAGGAGCCGTTGCTCAATTTTTTCAATCCGTCGTTCGTGGCTGACGGCTTGAACTCTACTTGTGCTATCGTTAGTCATCATGTCCGGTCAAGAACCTGCCTCTGATACCACTTTGGTGCAGCAGAAGGGTGCTTCGAAACGAAGTAAGAGTGAAACCCTAACTTTAAGGAGAAAACAGAATTTAATCCAAATAACTCAAATTGATAGTATTGATAATGATAATGATGATTATAATCTCTACACAAGCTAAGACTTATATAGAACTAATTCTCCAAAACTAACTCAAACTAGTAAACATAAACCAACAGAACTAGTCAATTCAAACTAATTAGAATTAGGAAACCTAACTTAATATGAAAACTTATAACTATCCAAAATTTAACATAATTAAGATTCTTAAATGGGTTTGTCCTACGTCGTAATGTTAGTGTCATAACATAATATTTAAGAGGTCTTACAAAAATTTAGCTAAGAGGTTCATATGTAAACAACATCCAAGCATGACCGAAATTTTTTTCAGGAGAAATTTCATATAATCCCTCTTAATTATACATAAACTTTACTTAAACCTCATCACCTTCAAAATCAACTTGTGGAGCCTCTTAAATTTGAAAAAATTTCACTTTACCATTTTTCGTTAACTTTTTTAAAAATTATGTAAACTTTTTATGAAAAAAGTCAAAAATACCATTGCAATAAAAAATTTAAAATAAATGAATAAAAATGATTTGAAGTTTTTTTCTAATTTGTTTTTACGAAAACAAAGAATAAAAACAATATTTTAGCGTTAGTTTTTTTGGAAAAAACAAAGTTTTATAAAAAGTTACAAAAATAAAAAACGATATTTAAAAATTATTCATCTATTTTTTATAAAAAACATTTAAAAAATTATTTTTAGTACTATCAGAATTTTATACCCTATTTTCTACAAGGAAAAAATTATAAAAAATATTCAAAAATATTATTTTTTATTTATTTAAATTTTTTAATACGAAATTTTCGTCTTATAACAAAAATAACATAATTCTTAAAAAAGTTAGGAAAAAAAGGGTACAGTATACTTTTTCAAACTTACAAAACTACACCTATTGATTTTGAAGTTAAAAAGGAATGTATTGTTAAGAAGGTTTAAGGAATGTATTGTTAAGAAGGTTTGTGTGGAATTTTCCTAACTTGTTAATTAAGGTGGTGCATGTCACATTTCCCCATTTTTTGTTAGAGAAGAAATTGCACGAAAATAGTAAGTAGCACACGTCCAAGACTAAGATTGATACCAACATTTCCAACAAAACCAATACCAGATTTGTTGACCACATCTACAGTAACCTTTTTTGTTGGCAAATATCTGTATTCAAGGTGCAAGAAATGTGTAATAAAAATTAATTGATAATAATTACCGTTAACTCTGTCGCAGAACCCTATAGCTAATTAATAACCCTCAAGATAATAATAACAGAATGCAAAATAAATAAATAAAATCTTAGAACAAATTAACTGGGGAGGAGCAACAAATCTATGAATTAAATAAAATTAAACATATATAAATAATATTTAATTAAGTAGTGACGAGATGAGTGGTGGGTAGAGGAAGCGCGAATCTTGGGTTTGGGTTGGCGACAAATCTGGATGAGAAGGCGCAAAAGTGGTAGTGGTCAGGGTCAGACGACGTCGTGTCGAAGTTGAGGGCGTAGCTGAGCGGGTCGTACCTGCACTGCAACGACGTCCTTCTCCTACGCCTCTGCCTGTTTCTTATCATCCGACGGCACCGATTCTTGAGGCTTCTGGCCAGCTTTTTCAGGCAAGAAGAGCACGACGACTCATCTTTGTTTCTCGCCGTAACCAATACGGTTTTCGCGTCGCCGGCGGAGGAACTGGGCTTGGGCCACCAAAGGAGCCACATTTGACCGTGCTGAGACAAATAGCGAGTGAAGTGGGTATCAAATGTTTTGGTTTCGACATCTATATATAGAGAAAGATAGTTTCACGCGTGGATGGCGCGTGGAACTACTTGCCTCACTCTTTACCCAATTGCAACTTTTGTGACTTTACTGCAATGGTCAGGGATAATGACATATCATCAACTCGCCCAAATTTTATTCTAGGATCACTTCTGTAAGGTTTGAATTTTTTTTTTTTCGTGCCCAACTTTAAGAAGTTGACACTTCATTCGATTTAATGACGAAAACTGTTGGTTCTTTTAATACCCTATAAATATGAAATTACCATTGTACCCCTCATTTGCATAACAAACTTACCTTCGGTTCAAGGGTAAATTAGTATTTTCGATGAAAAAAAAAAACATGCAAGTGAAATGACTATAATGTCCCCTTCTTCAACTTCCCATCTCTCTCTCTAGCTCATCAAAAACCGCCACATCTTGCCTCTCATCTAAATAGAACAAATTTTATTACAATCATCATCTCAACTAGCAACTTCAATCCTACTAAGAGAGGTCGATTCACAAATCAACACAAAACTAAGACAATATCTCCGAGGGACGGGCTCCGTCCCTGGTTGTTCAGCAGATCTGGCGTCGCATGGAGTCCCCGTCGCGTCCATGTCGGAGAAGCAAACATACAGGGCTAAGCGACGTGCCGCCGTGGCTGGTGGAGGGCGCGGAGGTTTGAATGAGTGGTTGAGAGATCAAGAGTCAGAGATGAGACAGGGGTTACAATGGGAAATTCATACAATGCATTTTAATTATTTCAATTGTTCACTCAAAAAGTTAATTTTGCCCTCTAATCATTAGTTCATTTGGATATTCAATTGGGGTAAAATGATTATTTCATAATTATTGGAATTTAACATAACATGGACATTTTGGACATTTTACAAACTACATCAGTTAAATCTAACAGAATTTCACTTAAGTGTAACTAAATGAAACTTGGAGGATCGAGAAAAAAATTTCAAACTTGGGTCACTGATCTTTGAATGAGGTTTTGGCGGGTGTAATGATATGTAATTATCTCTAATAATTACGTTATTTTTATTATTTGCACCACGTTAATTTTATGTCCAATCTATTCTTATATCTTATTCATCCCACTCAGTTATATTCAACCTAGTTTTTTTTTCAATTACACTTATATTGTATTGTCATTTATCTGTATATTTTACTGGAGCTGTTCATGGTCCGGTTATCTGAACCAAAGGGTTCAAAGTCGAACTGAATTGTGTACTCTAATTTTATAAATTTTTAGAATCATAATCAAAATCGGGTATAATTGAATGATCAATTTTTAACCACTAGACAGTAGTTCAGTTTTTGTTTTAAATCAAACCAACTAAATTTTATAGGCCAGATATTTAGACCAATTATATTATCCATTGAAACTAGTGATAATTAAGAATATGTGTTAACATTAAATTTAAATGACCAAAAAACTCACAATGAAATCGAAATTTAGGTCGGAGTTTTTTTGTGGAGTTAAGCGATGTCGTTTGTGAGAATAAAAAAGAGCCCATAATACGTGGATGATTTTAAGTGCGACACGTGGTAAGGGAAATTCCGGTTTGGTTTATCTGGTTAAACAACAATTTTTTAGTATATGAACCATATCTAAACAAAAATTGATTGATTAAGTCGGTCCACCTCTTTGTTTGGTGTAAGTTTTTTTTTTGTTTAAAATAGACATCCCAACATTTTACCAAGTCTTACATATGACTTACTATTTACCTTTAATTTTTTAAATATACAAAATCTCTAATTAAATTATTAATTGAGTACAATGTAAATTTTTATCTATTAAGTACACTAATTAGACAAGTAAAATAAAAATCAATCTTATAATAAAGTTAGGACTTTGTACCTTGTGTTGTATGTAACTCATTTTGAATATCCCAATACTTTATAAACAAATATTCAGATGAATATCCATAAAAAATGATGTTGAAAATCCTTGATAGAGACGCATGAGAGGTGAAGTGGACAAAAAAAAGAGCAATGGAAAAGAATGGGATGGGAGTGATAGATTCCTTTTTGATGTCGTGATAGATTGGTTGGTTGCTTTAAAACTAGACTCTGATTCTCCTCTTTTATACACTCTCTCTCTCTTTGTGTTTAGGTCAATTTCGGTTAAAGCTGTTTTTTCAGACGCAGCCAAACTCAACCCAATATCTACTTTCTATTCTTTTGCTATTATTACATACAGTAACCCTCAATATTACTTTTACACTCCACAGTCATAAATTATTATCACTGTTGTTTTTTTTACCGTAACCTGTTTAAAGCAGGCTAGGCAAGGCAACCAGAATGCAAAAAATAATAATACTTGTAAAGAAAATTTAAAATCATTTATATTTGTGTTTTTATATTTTTCTCGTAATGAAAATACTTCTATAATCTATATAGAAGCCATTCACGTGAACAGATCCGCATCTAAAATATTAATATTGTATCCTCTCTTCTTTTAATTTATGTATAAACTATTGCACGTTCTTCATTGTGAAGTTTTGATTTAAAAAATCTAATTGATTATGAAATAGTCTGTTAAAACCCATTAGTTGTTTCAAATGACTGATTGATTTCAAATCCTCGATGTTGACTGAAAACCCATTAGCAATATTATTATTGTTTTTTGAAGTTGTCAGTAATCTCCCACTAGCTTTTAGTCAAAGAAGATTGATGAATAATAGGTCATCCTAATTCATAGAGATAGAGGTCACTAGTTTCTTTCACAAAACCTAATAATTCACAAAATTTAATCATTCATTTAGAATATTAATAAATGAAGTTACAGTTTCCTCCATTTCCATTTTAAATTTAATTACGCTATTGAATCTGAATGAGCCAGAGATAATTAAATTTGAATTAGACATAAACTTAAATTTCTAAAAATATTCAACTAAACTTTCTATATTTCAAACTACAAAAGGGAACTAATTTAAATTGTCCTTTATAGTCACTAATTTTTTTTGTGCATCCACTAAATATGAGAAAAATTAAATTTTCAATGAACAGAAAAGATAAAGTCAATTTTATACCTATATTAAAATGATAGTTTCAAGTGTATTCGAGTATTTTTTATCAACAAGAAAAGAAAACATTATATAAAAAAATATTTGTACAATGCAAACCTGCAACACATAAGTTTAAATTGTTATTTTTCAATTCACCTAAATCTTTGTAATACCTCAAATCACCACTAAATATACCACAAAAATATATACCCATATCTTATTTCCCACATGAATTACAATTTATTGTACAGCTCTAAAATTTACAATATATTGAATTTTTATTGGTCTTAGATTCATGAGTATATATACTAAATGAAAATGAATGATCAGTTTGTAAAATAAGCACATATTATAGTAAATCTACTGCCTATGCACATGCAACCCAAGATTTGGATGTCATTTCATCATCAAGTTAATAAAGTATCATACATTAATTAATCACTTTAGATGATGATTGTGATGATCCAGTTCCAAGTTGATGGATTCGAAGGCGAAAATTATTATTTATTTATTTTTTGAAAGTAAAATTATTATGATTAATATCAAACTAATTATATCTATAAGTGATTAGTGTACTATTTAGGGGTAAGTCACGTGTCAGATGTCAGAAACCATAAGAGAAAAAATTAGAATTGGTGCTAGAAATGAATTAACTAGAAATTGCAACTGGGCTCCTCCTCGATCTCTGCAATTTTTCTCACATGCCACTGCTACCTCTTATTTTTGTATTATAATATTATAAATAATTTTTTAGAACTTCAAGAAATATACATTTATCAAAATAAAGAATGAGGGTCCATGTTACTTTGTTGCAGTGGTGGAAGTGGAACAAGACATGTACAAGGTCAAGTAATTATGTCATAAAGTCAATGTGATGCCCATAAATATAATGCTGCCCAGACACCACATGGCCTATACATAGATATATACATAAATTTATATTTTTTTTTGAAGAAAAAGAATTAAGAGATGAAGATATCAAATATTTAACAACATGCGTATTGTTTGATGTGAAATATTAGCACTCAATCAAGTGTAATAAAATATGAGATATTAATTAACTTCAGGAAGTACACATCAAAGATGAAACAATTATTATATCTTAAGATGATAACTATATACAGTGGCAGAGCCACGGGCAGTAGACAACTGCCCCCAATAAGATTTTCCATTTTATAGGTATATTTTAAAGATTAATTATAAAAATAACTTAAAATAGCTAATTTTGCCCCTCTTGATTAGTTACATAATATCTTTTACAAATAAAATTAAATATACAAATAATAATTTTTCTTAAATTTAGTAACTAATTTATTTAGCTTACACAAAAACTTCTGGACAAAAAAAAATTACTTAAAAAAAATTCTCCTAACTTTTAGTAACTAATTTATTATAGTTGTTAAATAATTAGATAATATAAAATTAAATTATTTTACATATAAATTAAGTATACTAATACTTCAAACAAATTTATATTTCTTCTTATTTATTTCCTCTTTATATTTTTATTTCTAATTAGTATAGGTTTACTCTCTCTATATTTACTCTCATAATTTTCTTCTCAAATCTACAAATATTTTGATCCCTTATTTATTGACGTTTCTTCTCTCAACGCTCTATTATAATGATCCGTTCTTCAAATTAAAGAATAATTTAAAGTTAGTTAAATTATTTTTTAATTTTTAATTATTGTGATGGACACGTTATAATTTGTAATAACGTATACATAATTTAATTTAGTTTAAAATTTTCACACTTAAATTTTTCATAATTAATTTTAGTATAAAATTTTACTCCCCTATAAAATTTTTTTAGATCCGCCCCGACTATATGTATATTAACAAAATTGGTGTATGCAATGCATCACATGCATGCACATTTATTTCAGACATCAAATTTGTATATACGAGGAACCATTTTTTTCTGATATGTATATTACATATTCCTAGGAATATTGTGCAGTGCAGTGCAGGGGTATTTTGGTTATTGTGTATGGGTGGTCAGAGTCAGAGTCAGAGTTCAGGAAATTAGGGTTTCAGAAAGCAAAAGATCATGCAATGATGATGCAGCTAGCTACTCAATATTCTATCAAATCTCTCTCAATATTATCCTAAAATGAGAATGTATAAACTACTTATTAAAAATATAGTACATTATTTATTGAAAAGCTTTCAAAAACATTATTCACATTTTCAACAGAATCTTACTATATATTTCATGAGAAGTAATCAATTACAAACCCACCTTATATTTACATATCTAAGAATAATCCACAATCATCCAATCATTAAATTGGACGGTTCATGATGGTCAATGAAACCAGTGACAATTTTATGTAATTATTTATGTTCCGTATTTTTTGAGATCATTATACAAGTGGCCGAGGGCAGCAAGGACCTTTTGTCTTTTGATTAGAGTTGGAACAAATCATTTAGGTACAATGTAGGTTTTGCCGTATTGATGTCGATCCAAACAACTAGCAGAATTATTCACGATATAAACAATTAGGAAAATCATTAATTCTTTCAACTCAAAGTCAATGCTTTGTTTCATCGAGTGTCAGAGGGAATTCAATTTTTTCACAACATTTTACATTTATTGTGGTATGAGCCTTGGCTTGGTGTTTTTTGGTGTAATAAATGTTTCATTGACCGCACATCATGTCGATTTAAATTGTGTCATTACTATACAAAATGTCTCATTAGTACAAATGGTTGTTATATCTTTAGTTTGTTGTACAACTTTGACAGATAAAAAATGTTTCAATAGTCTGCTCATTGTTCACAACATGCAGTTGTTTTACATATTGAATAATATTATTTCTCTGGCATGGCTTGATGTTTCATGTTACCAATGGTAATGTCTCATGATCTATAATATGTGTCACATAGGATCATAAATGTCTCATACATTAACAAAATGTCTCATTGTTTTTGTTAATGTCTCATGTCCTGTAATTTTGTTTCATACTTTTATAAATGTCTCACACAGTAATAAAATGTCTCATTGTTTTTCTTAATGTCTCCTGTACTGCAATTTTGTTTCATAACTTCATAAATGTCTCATACAGTAACAAAATGTCTCATTGTTTTTGTTAATGTCCCATGTACTATAATTTTGTTTCATAGCTTACTGGCATGGCTTGATTTTCATGGTACAGTTTAGATTGATCGTATAAACACCCTCGCTGACTGCATAGTTGTTTCAGTATTTAAATCTTATCAAATGGAACTTCGATCTATTCATAATTAAATCGTCGATTCATACTTGGCGGTGATTCTTCTGCAATATTGTCGACCATCATCTCTGTTGTTCATGTCCACAAAACAGGATCACCGGTTAGAGTACGAAAACACGATGAAATATACAAAACGATCAATAGGCCATAGAGCTCACCTTCATCGTCAACGCGGTCACTGGTTCTCAATTCTTCTGCCATTCGGGATTCTTCCGCTCTCTATTGTCGATGTCCACAAAATAGGATCACCGGTCAGAGTACGGAAACAGAATGAAATATACAAAACGATCAATAGGCCATAGAGCTCACCTCCATCGTCAACGCGGTCATTGGTTTTCGATTCTTCTGCCATTCTTATATTTCAAATTTGATTTGATATGAATTGAGACGTTATTTATATACAATTAATGATAAATATCATTCCTAAATTAGAGGGATTATGATTTGCACGATTTGAGAGAAAGACATTGTTGCCCTTTTGAAATCATTTGGATTTAATGAAATTATTTTTAAATTAAAATGGAATCAGCTGTAATCTGAAACAATCCTATGATCATTAACTATTCTTAGATATGTATATGTAGAGAGGTTTGTAACAGAGTTCATCCCTATATTTCATTTAGTATATCTATGTAATGATCATGATTAATTTTTAATTTATATCACAATGGTAAGTTTTACTAAATCTAATACTGATATGATCAAGCTTCTTATTTGCATCAAAATCATTATTGAAACGATCAATATTACTGGTTGTGTATGATCAGTCGGAACAAGTTGGTTGGAAAAATGCATACCTACAATTCTTTATATATATATATATATATATATTTTTTTCGTTGCTCCCTATAGTCCCTTGACTTTAAAGAAATTCCTACAATTTCTCTCATTTTATCGTATTACTATTGTCAAAAGGTGATAGATATTGTTATATGACTTGTTAATTCAAAATGTAAGAATCATATGTATTTTTATCAGCAAATTAGAAAAATATTATGTTCTGGATCGGTCTTTGAGAAACTGTGTTATCGGTTTTTTAATCCATTTGTCAGTATTCGAAAGAAAACTTTATCAAGCTTTTTGAAGGAAACTCGAATTTTATTTATTAAATAGCAACTAACTCGACATCAAGTCGGACAGCTGAAGCTACAGATGGTAGGATAGACCCCTCACCATAATCCCAGCTACTGTTAGTTAAAGCATACTTGGCTAATTCGTGAGCCACTTTATTACAAGTACGACGAGCAAAAACTAAAGAGAAACTTATCCCTGGATCAAACAGAAAGCGCCTACAGTCACCGATTATTCCCTCGAACATGTTCCTTCCTTGCTTCCCTTGCCTGACCTGATTCACCACTCTGAGACAATCTGATTCAAACACTACTTTAGTCCAGTTCTTCACTTTTGCCCATGACAACGCTTCTCTGACACCCACGGCCTCTACCTCTTCGGCATGGAGATGACCCGAAAAACGTCTACAGAGAGCTCCCTGAAAGGCGAAAAAAGGTTCGCCATTTAATCGTTCAAGTAATGTGTATGTCCGGCTTTGCCGGGTCGAACTCTTGGGGATCAACTTGTGGGCGGTTTCGTGTTTAAGACTAAATTGGTGCGTTGTAAGAAGTAATAAAGACATAAATTGTTGGTGGTTGGGTTTTTACTAACTAACAAGCATTTGATGACGTAAATTAGACTAATAAAGAAATCAACAAGTACACAATAGCAACAAGAAAAGGAAATGAAGCGGTAATTCTCAATAAACTAGTGTCAGTAATCACATTTAAGCAAGCATACGATTCTAAGTTTAAAACACTTTTCCTCTCTGATAAAGTCTTTCCTAACGTCAACGATCCTCTCGGGATATTACACCCGACGTTAGGAAGCACTAAGCATACTATTTTCGAATCGAAGGTCGAAGTTTTGCTTCTAAACCTTTGAATCTACTTATGTCCGCTCTCGAACTTTCCTCTCGGACAAGTTATCGAGCCTAAAACTCTAGCACAACAATAAGCATTTAATAG
>JAYMTP010008260.1:0-10234 GCA_036897365.1 Geranium brycei
AACATTTTCGGGTGGCGGGTCTCCAGTTCTTCACCCGTAAATGAACGGGTGGATGGGTAATTGAGTCGGGTGGGTAGAAACCCGACCCGTGTGCACCCCTAGTAGGCATATGTCACCTAACACCAATAATAATAATAATACTTAACTGCAAATTGAATTCAAACAATTCATAAGTATAGACGATGAAACTTGGAGGCATCCAAGCTCGTATAGAATTTGATAGACTATACCCTGAATTCGCAAAGGTATCTTACAGCTTTAGTCCATTTGGTTTAGTGCTACTAGTATGTATTTCTGGGAGAAATTATATTGGAAATGAGAGGTTTCTTGTTGAATACTCTTCGTATTAGGGATGTTCAAACTTGGTTAACCAAAACCAGTCCCTTGAATTGAAAACCAAATCGATAGAGTTTGGTTACCAAAATTTGGAACCAAAACCGGCCCGATAATGGTGGGAATTTGATTGAACGGGTGACTGTGCTTGAGATTGAGACCTAGAAAAAAATGCATTGAGGGATTTGATTCAACCGGTGGGACTTGGTGAGGATTGACGGTAGATATTACCCTACGTATGGATGGTTTAACTCGTTGATCGCAGTTTTCTACAACGAAAAAACCGAACCGGATCACACTGATTAGCATAAGTCAAGACCAAAATCGGGCCAAATCACACCGGTTCCACTTGATCTCAGTCTAGTTCTGTCCGGTTCCGATCAATTTTCCGATTACTGGTTACTTTTGTGCCGCCCTACTTCACGCACAGTTTACTGTCATAGTTCTTCATCAATGGAACACACATCTAAGGTCTCTCTTTCTTCTCCATTTATCATGAAATTATAAATAAAAAATTAATGATTTCAAGTTTCAACACATCATACATACAAAAAAAACATCATGTTTATCAAAAATTTAAAACCCTAGCTTATAAACTAGTAGAGATGTCAAAACTTTATTGGGGACATACAAGTTGCCCTCGCAATCGCATCTCGTCAACAATATTTTTTCATCAATTAAACTTTGAACATTAACCAAACTTAACCAAGAACTCGTGAATCAATCATTAGCAATGTTGTAAAAAACATTGGGCACTAGACAATCAAAGAGATTTTTTAGAGATTAATAAATAAAAAAATCGGATTGAGAATTAATCATGAATTATCAGACAAATATGAGATTTTTAGAACATTGATCTATTGATCTTTGGTGGTGATGAGAAGGATTGTGGGTGTGTAATTGGTTTGGCGACATTGCATAAATTTTACGTTCTCCAAAACCTGTACCAGAAAATATGCTGTATCCTTAGTAGGGCTAGGCTCAAACCAACCCAAGCCCAAGGTTGTTGTTGACATTTCACACCGTCGAGGGTTTATAGCATATAGCGAACTTGGTCATCTCCGGAATCGAAAGCCCTGCCTCGCCGTCTCCTCGTATCTCAGCGGCTCGCGACCATCGGTAACTATCTTCGCTCAACATGCGTTTGGTTACTTGGAAAATCTCTGCACTGTTTTCTTTACGTATTTTCATTGCTTGATCGAGCTATTGATAGAGTAAATAATTAAGTTAGATTACAACAACGTTGTTGTAGATGAGTCTGGTTACGAGGAAGTACATTTCCACAAATCTGTATGTGGTCTGATTTTCCTTTAGAAGAAATAAACAGTTCAATTGTTGGTTCCTCATTTTTTTGGGTACAATGATTTTTCAGAGATGGGTGAAGTAGTAAAGGGGTCACCTGTTGTTCCTGAGTCTGTTTTGAAGAAGAGGAAGAGGGAGGAGGAATGGGCATTGGCTAGGAAACAGGAGTTTGAAGCCTCTAAGCTAAAGAGGGCTGAGAATCGCAAATTGATTTTCAAGAGAGCCAAGCAGTATGCTGAGGAGTATGATGCTCAGGTACTTGGAATCATTTTATGTGCGTGCCATTTCTTGCGACTTTTCAATTTTCTTGTGTTTCTTCATTTTGGTTTCTTGTTTCGCTGTTGTTTAGCAAAAGGAGCTTATCAGTTTGAAGCGTGAGGCCAAATTGAAGGGTGGCTTCTATGTCGACCCTGAAGCTAAGCTTTTGTTCATAGTCAGGATTAGAGGGTATGGTGCTTTAAACTGTTGAGGCTATTTTTTAGATGAATGTTGTTTGTGCTAAAGTATTGTTTTTACTTATGTCTTTTATGTGCTTTGTTGTTCTTAGTATCAATGCCATTGACCCAAAGACCAAAAAAATCTTGCAGCTCCTGCGACTGCTACAGGTATAACTCCATTGCTCTATCGGTTTACACCATATTCAAAATTGAGATAGAATTCAATCTGTATAGTTTTTTTATTGTATTACAATTGTCCACTTCAACTATTTATACTGATACAATGACCAGAAAATTACAATCTTGACAAGGGCTAGTATAATATTACCAAGTCATTGATGCATGAGGAGTTTATTTCTTTATATTTTGGATGGGTTATGTCATGCAATAGCATGAGTACCAAGGACAATGTAGTGTTCTTTAACTACTATGTGGTGGCATTGGCACGTGTACTGGGGTTGCTCTTATAATTTGTTACTAACATGGATGAACCCTTCCAGATATTTGGAACTTCTCATAGTTTTGATTTTATAACACGACCGTTGTTATTATACTCCATCTTATTTACTGCCAATTTTTGTTTAATGTTTCTAATGGACATGGTTGCAGATATTTAATGGTGTCTTCCTGAAAGTTAGCAAGGCGACCTTGAATATGTTGCACAGGGTTGAGCCATATGTGACATATGGGTAAGGTTTTTCTTCTTCTTTGCTCCATGTACATGCATGCTCTCTTTTGTCCAATAATTCATCAGTTGGGTTATCTATTTTCCCTATGTGAACTGTGTTATATGAACCTGAATATATGCAGGTACCCTAACTTGAAGAGTGTCAAGGAACTTATTTACAAGAGAGGGTATGGAAAGGTGAACAAGCAGAGAATTCCTTTGACCGACAATGCTGTTATTGAACAGGTAACACGCTTTGACCCATATACTAATTGGCATTTGTCATTGATCTTCCTCTGCTAATATAAACCATAATTGCCAGGTGTTGGGTAAATTTGGCATAATCTGCATCGAAGACCTAATCCATGAGATTTTGACAGTCGGGCCCCACTTCAAAGAGGCCAACAACTTCCTATGGCCCTTCAAGCTCAAGGCACCGCTCGGTGGTCTGAAGAAGAAGAGGAATCACTACGTGGAAGGCGGTGATGCCGGAAACCGTGAGGACTTCATCAACAAACTCATCAGGAGGATGAACTAGGTTCATCAATCAAATTTTGAGTGTTGCTTAAGCTATGTTAAATGTTGTGGCTGTTATTTCACATGATGTTCAACAATCTATTTTCTTTCTCCAAGAACTTGTGTTTTGCTGAAAATCGCACCCTTTTTATATTTCATATGAAAAGAAGCTATCTTTTGGATATAATAGGACTATATCTATGAAGTGTCATCAATCATTCAGATTAGGTTTGAATTGAATTGGATTGGATTGGATTGTCAACACAGGTTGTGCTTTACAACATTGCAAGTAGATAAGAGCACAGGTAGGGTATGAAGAAAGAGATAGGGACAGTGAGTGAGTGAGTGACTTGGCTCATATATGATATAGAGATAGAGGCAAATAATGGCTTGTCTCATGTTTTGTCCCTTGTCTATTGTACGTGGTGCAATCTCTTATCTCCCACGTACTGACCCAAATTAGAGTAGAAGAAACATCTAGGGACACAGACCAAACCAGAACAGTTGGTCTCATCAATGGAAAAGGAGATGAAAGAGGAGAAGAAAAATGAGGGCGGGCAAGAAAGCAGAGTAAAAATGACGAGGAAGATGGATCCGACAGTGAAGGAGGTGATCCGTAAATCCCTCTTCTCCGGCGAGGTTGGTGCGCGAGAACCCGGAGACATACTAGTCTTCTGTCGTTCCGTTTACAAGATCGACTCTTCGCTGGAGTGAATCACAATCACATGCATGTATCAGTATATTGTATGATAAATAAAATAAGGCATGTAGATGCAGTCTTTTCTACTTATTTTGTTGTGAATTTCAATTTTTATCCACCACTTGTACTAATCATTCTGAATTTATTAATCAATTGCGTTGAAATTATGTGTTTTTTTTCGTCATAATATTAGTCAATTTTGAACTGTCTGAATAAAATAATAAATAATTCGCTTACATTTTATGAGCTTTAACATACTTCTTTCTGAGTTTACTTGAATTGGGATAGAATAGAGGTACAAATCGTAAAGTGAAATCAATCTGAATAGATTTGTGAAGATGGTGTTGAAAAATAGCTGAAGTAGAAGTGTGAATCTAGAAAGGTGGCATGATTCTTCCACAAATTGACCATCCATTTCAAACCAGCAAAGGTAGAAGAGGTAGTGCCTATTGATTCATAGCTTTAACCACCTCCCGCAAATTCATAAATTCTGCCAATTATTGATTCGTGCATTATCCTAAATTGTAGTCACAATTATTCACACGAAAAAATTCATACAAACACAAAATATTGAACATTTCCTCAACAACATTCATCTACAAAAAAAAACCAATATTGTCAATAATTATATTGTTAAAACATCAAGTTCGCTCAGACATGTGAAGGTCTACTGTATATCATTCGAATGCGAGACAACGCTACTCTTTTTATGTGTAAACCAAATTATGAAAATCCATATGTACGACTCTATATGTGAAAACGTAAATAATTGACTCGTAAAGGTGCATGTCAAAGAATCGAGCACTGATATCATGTTGAATAATACATTTTGCATCCTTTATTCAAAATGGTTATTATTTTGTATTCACAATTTTAAGTGAAACGGTTTTCATCCATTAACTTTCATTTTACTCATTTTTGTGTTAAAAGACTAAAATACCCCTTGACTTTTAAAAAATTAACAATTTTTCTCTCAAAATTTTTTTCTATCATAAAGAAATAATTTTATTACAAAATGAGAAAATAAGGAAAAGTACCAAAGGTGGAAGGCTGAAAAGCTCTCGTCCCTCAACCAGCCCTATCCCTCTTCCCTGAAAGACCTCAGCGTCCAAATTTCCCTGATCTTTAGGTCCCTGGCGGTCTTGGAAGTCCCCATTCGCGGGGTCAAAACCTCATGATCCATCTCTTCCCAATCTCATCCGTTGTCAGTGTCTTTATGTGCCTCCTACGATAATGTAACTGAGAGCAATCGCTTAGATGCTCTGCTGGCAGCTGCCACGGATCGTTCTGGGCGCCTTTGCCACCTTCTAAGCCTTTGCTGTCAGGGAGTTGGCCATCCCTTGCGTCACCAACTGATGCAAGTAGGAAAGACGGTGATTGCTCGAACCCAAGCCATTCGGAGGACTTACTTTCGAACTGAATATTTAACGAACCGAGCTCGAGCAGCTCGTTAAAAGGCCCGCTTGTTTACAGCACTATTCACGAGTAGTACTTCATAATTCAAGAGGGTGACGTTTAATTTCTCCGAAACAAAGTCCCGTGGAATGTATTATTAAAAAGGGTGCATTTGATGAAGACATGGAACGAACATAATCCAGCAACCGTAGACAATAATTGCAGCGTGCATGTGACCCACAATCCATATTAAAAGATCACTTGTTTGGCCCAAAAGCCAATCAGTGTCACTAGGAAACTTCTCAGCTCAGATCAGTGCCTTGACAATACCACTTTATTGTAGGGCCGTCCCTTCCACCCACCCCCATGGCCTGCCCTTGCTTCGGACACGCCCCCTCCGTTTCTTATAGTTATAGCTCATAGATATTGTTGCAAATCCTTCTTATTTAGGAACTCACTCAACTCCAGTGGACTAACCATTTCCATGCTCAAGATGAACAAGACAGATAATAGCATAACAATTTTTTTATGGACATTAAGCCATATGTAGTGATGAATTTTAAAAGTGTGCTACAAACATAAGTATAATCCCTTGCCTAATGGAAAATATATGTAAATATGAACGTGAATGTATGAATATGCCGGACTGTTTGCTAGGAAAATAACAATTTACTACATCTAATTATACATTTTTTACACTTTGATATTTGAACTTCTTCTTTTTCCTCTCTGTCTTGGTGGTATAACTATCAGTTTGGGACAACCATTAACATTCTGTTACATTTAACAGAAAAAATACTTGACCCTAAGTTCCTAACCCTAAAATACCTACACTACTCCTGATTGAAAAAAAACAAACAAAACCCAAAAAAATAAGATGAAAAAGGTGTTGGAAATCATGTTAAAATATCACTTTGTATTGAATGAGATAATAGCGTGTAAAGATGCATATGTTCGTTCCAACCATTGAACCTAGCTCATTATTTTATTCAATGGACGTATCTCTTTATTCTAACCATTCAATGTTTTTGGCTTTAAAATGGAGCATCTTTTGGTTTAAGGGTCGCAACCATTCCAAAAGAGACATGTTATGAACGAATGTTTGTTCAAAACAGTGTCAACTCTCCTATTTAAAGGATTGAAATTGGATAGGAAGTTCATCATCTTTTTCCTAACTCTTTCTCTCCTACTGTTAAATACAAAACAATAGTTATGTCGCCAGCTCCACTATTCGTAACATTCGTTAGTTGTTTAGTCTGTTTTATCTTTGGAGGCAATTGCTCGGTGAACCTTTCAGTGTCGTAGAGGGGGGAATCTTGTTTAAAGGAAACAACACTTTGCTGGATTCGGACGTTCTTCTCTTTTGCATTCTCGGTCTTCTCAACCATCTCCGGTACACATCTACTATTCTGTTTATTAGTGCTCGTTTTATTTTTTACATTCATAAACATAAGGTTGCCTTCTCCGACGAGGTGAGTTCTATTCTCCGGCGATGAATATGTCGTTAGGAAGATGCTTAAATCTTCGTTTCTCTTCCTTACTCTCTGTAGATATGATTTTGTCTTACCCAGACCGAGAACTCTATAGCTTCCCTCTGATTCAAAAATTTGAGCACTAAAATCGATGATTCCAATATCAAAAAACTCAGACAATTAGAGCATTAGGTTCTTTGGATTCGTTTCTCTGAAATCTGAGAATGAATCACAATTTGGGGGAGGAAGGTCCGGCGAAATCGATTTCTGCCGCCACCGAGTCTGAACCCACCTCGTCGGCGTCGTACGAGGAGCCGGAGCAAAGTCCTCCTCGTCGGCATCGTTCAAGAAGGCGGAGCAGAATTCACCTCGCCGATGTCGTTCAAGGAACCAGAGCTGGAGTCAGAATCCACGCGAATATTCGTCCTTTTTCGACAAAGAGGACCACACCGCACATGAGGAGGATTATGAGAGCTCGAGGTCCAGCACCTTGAGTCAAATGAGGTACAAAGGAGTAGGAGAAAATGAGAAGGAGGAGGAGATGGGAGAAGAAAGAGGGAGAAAATTGTGTCAATGACATACTTTTAGAATTCTAAATGACCAATAAGAATAGTCCGATCATTTTCAATTTTTTTTGTTAACAAAAAATGTAAAAGTTATACGGATGAACTGTCATAAATGCAAATGTGAATAAGAACACACTACTTTTGTACCAAAAGACATTTGTCATCAATTATCATCGTGTCAATTCTTATGTTAAAGTATGTCATTTGTAATGTGTATCTAATTCACACACACAATTATGCATATTTTATCTCGATTAGCAATTAAATTCAGGAATGTCACTCTCAATACAAAATATATTGAGTTTCAAACACCATATATTCCTAATCATCAGGTTCTTACAATAAATCTGAGATTGAGAGTGAGAGTGAACTAGAAATCCAAATCTGACATTGTGGTGTCACATAGGTTGGATTGAGGATCAGAACTGGAGCTCGAGGCGGCGAGCACAGGAGGTGCAGAAGAACTTGCGCTTGATCTTGTGGCAGAGAGGAAGGAAACAGAGAGTCCACTTGGTCTCGACGTCCATGGCCTCCACCTTCCCTCCGCAGAAAGGACACGCTCCCGGCGCTCTCTGCCGACCCAATTCCTTCTCCTCTTCGTCGCACAAGCACATCCTTTAACAATTCACTCGCTCACGGCCACACAAGAGAGAGAGAGAGAGAGAGACTGAGCCTCCTTGAATCAGTTTATGCTGTGAACAACCTCTTTTTATAGCCTTTTTTGGGTCTCCAACAAACTAGTACACTTCACATATTTTATTCTTAATTATTTTTCCTATATTAAATGACTAACCTATCTTTAAAATTAAGAATTAATTATTTTAAAATAAATAAGTAAACGTTTTTTTATATTTTTATCTTCTAAATTAAAAAAATTATAATCAAGTTTTGTAATTTAATTTTTTTCCTCAACAAAATGACTACCAGATTTATTAAAACAAGTTATTACATAATAAACGGTTTAAAGCAACTGGAAACATACAGTTTCAAAAACCCAGCAGAGCCCTTTCGGGTCATGCCTACCAAAAAAGAATAGCATGAATACCTGATCGACAAAGAAATTGAAATTACAAAAAAACGCAAATGGAGTCAAACAACACAAACACAATCTATCAACACCGAACCCAGTAACAAACGCAACACAACCCTCCTAACACAAGTACATCACCAGAAGCTTGTTGTCCGACTCGAAAATCCAAACCAATCTCTCTTGTCACCCGAACCCAACACAACACATCCCAAAGCATTAAACGCCTCCACAAGGTCCGGCTTGAGCAACCCCCTCCATGCCACAGAACCTGCACAAGACTCCGCCACTCCACATCCTATTCTTGAAATCATACTTTCCTCTTTTCTTTTCTCCAAGTGAATCATACCACCGATCTTCAACCCTTACACAATTACCAAGTATTACGAACCAACCAATCGTCGACTTTTGTCGTTGAAATCTCAATCATCTATCGAAAACATCGCTTAATATTTAACTTATCTCTCTGTTCCATAAAAGGACACAAATCGCACAAAGCGAGACAACTCGGAAAAGGCAAAGATCGCGCCAACTTCGCTCAAATGAGAAATAAAGGCCGCGACACTGAACTGCACTGGAAACGCCGAAATTGGTCACCACAATCTCCTTCTCCTCCATCACTATTTTTAAAAGGATTAATTATAGTTTACCCCTACTAAAATGACATCATTTACACTTTATCACAGCTAAAATAAAATTTTTACACTTTGCTCAAGCTAAAATGATTTTTTTTACACTTTGCCCCATTTTCGTCTGTTTTGACGTTAAATATAGCTCACGTGGCATCACGTGGGAAATATATTTTTTTTAGATGACACGAATACCCTCATGACATTTTGTCATTTAAGAAAATATATTTCCCACGTGATGCCACACGTGACCTATATTTAACGTTAAAACAGACGAAAATGGGGTAAAGTGTAAAAAACCATTTTAGTTTGGGCAAAATGTAAAAAAAAACTCCATTTTAGCTTGGCCTAAGTGTAAAAATTTTATTTTAGATGTGGTAAAGTATAAATAAGATCATTTTAACAAAGGTAAACTATTTAAAAAAATTCATCATTTTTTTTGTAAAAATACTTACATTTTAACATTAACAAAATACACTCCACCCACTTGCAGAAATGCAAAGAACACAATTTTACTTTTAAAAATATATATAATAATTAATTGTGATTCTCTTAACTATTTTTTAATTGTCTACTCTACTTCAAAATTATAATTTGGTTGATATTATTATTTTTTTTGAAATTTCATTTGGTTGATATTATTAATCATAATATTTAATCGGGAGAAAATAATGAATATGAATTTAAATTCTAAAAGTATTTAGTATTTTATTTGGAAGGAGAGCAATTATTTGTGTCTATTTTTGGCAATATATTTATATTCTAATTATGTTAAAATATGGAATTTATTGATATAATGCCATTTTATATTGGACAGGACCTGCTGCTGGGCCTCCTTTACAGTACTATTAACTGCTGAGAGGCACGTGACGCACGTCAGTGTTTTCTGTTGTACATTTGCGTCCACTCTGTTACGTTTAAACCATATTTGTTTTATCTCGTTTCGGATTTGAGTTCAGCTTTTTAAATGAATTCGAAATTCAAGTCTAAATTAAATGAAATCTTAATAATTCAATTTCAATTATTACATAGGTGATATTGGTAGTTGTCTGTCCTTACACGTCTAGGGTTTTGTCTCGTCTGCATTTGGCGAGGTACGCGGCGATTTCGTCTGCGATTGAGCGACTACAGGAGTCTACGGCGGCAACATCGGGAGTCTGCAGTGATCTTAGTCGAGAATCGAAAGTTTT
>JAYMTP010008261.1:0-10233 GCA_036897365.1 Geranium brycei
GTATATATACATCTAAGTTCCAATACAAGGAAATTCAGAAGGACAACTGAATACCCCCAAAATAAAACCTAACAATAGATTGAATAATCGATTCAGCAAAGAGAAATAAAGAGAGGGAGGGAGGGACCCAATCGTTAGGGTTAGCGGTGACGACGTCCATGTGCATGCCGACGAAGGACAAGACCTTGCCGGGGACAGTGCCAGGGTACTCGACGATGAGATTGCTGATGAGCAAGGGTCCGCCGCCGGTTGTGGTGCTCAAGGGAAGAAGAGAGTCGAGGACGTGCTTGACGATTCGATCAACTCAGGAGGGTTGTTCTGGACCAACTTGGACTCCCCAATCACCTTCCCAAGGAGCCTAACACACTTCTCCCTCTCCAGCTCCCCGATCGTCTCTTTCACTCAACCCATCTTGAGGGTAGGAGTTGGCATAAGGCATAAGGTAAAAATAAGGAGAAATTTGTTTGTTGAGGTCTAACAAAGGTGCGCCGGATCTGGCTGGGCTGTTCTGGATTCCTCACCTGTCTTGACGTGGTCATGGATGGATTTAGGCTTCATGATACTTGCCATCTCAATGTGTCTATTGTAGTCGATGTAAATGATAAAATAGAAATTAAGAAATTGGTGTTTTATTGTATAACCCAATGTACCGTAATTGGGGAATAAGTGTTTTTAAATTAATAGAAGGTCGTTGGCTTACCATAGAAATATGAGACGATGATAGAACGGAGCTTTTGGGAGAAACCAATTGAAGAACCTCTTTGGAAGACTCCTCCACAATCGCATCCGTCAATGGTGCTTCCCTGAACAAACGCCTTGCCATCAGATCTGATTAATGACTGGTGGACGAATAGATCGTCTCTAGGCTCTCATCTTCGTTTTCTTCGATCCGTGGCTATGCAAAAAGCCTAATTCTTATAAATCCTAATTCTTGGAAACAAAAGAGATTTTATGTGTGTGAGATGGTTATAACTAAAACTCACATCAGATGCGGGCGCAAAAAAATCTCCCACTATCAATGTATTTTTATGGGCTGATTTGGTTATAATGTTGTAAATAATTTGAACACAGTTAACAAAATTTTTGGAAGACATAAGTGGTAAAGAAATTTGAATTGATTTTGTGGCTTTTAGAAAACGTATTTTTTTAGACCGACTAAGATCAGATTTCCCACCTTCAAAAAAAAGATCAGATTTCTCCAAGCCGTTAGTAAGTAATTAATTGCTACGTTTTTTTGGACTTCTGTTGACGAGGTTGTGTGTTTGTTATGTTGTTAGTGCAAATTATAGTGTGATAGGAACCACGATTGGACCCTGAATTGTGTTTTAGCTGCTAATTCGAAGCTTTTGGCTTTGAATGTAATTGTTGTTCATGGTAAAAAGTTATGAAATCAGAGTGCAAATTCCGGTAATTTAGAATCATGTTTATATATCCCAGCAGAATTGTAGATCTGATTTGTTTTGCTAATGCTCAAATAATGGGAAATGGTGCTTTCTGCTACAGCTAGCAGTCCACCTACTAGCACAAAGAGTAGATATTTACTTTCAAGTAAAAGGACATTTTGAACACGATTTTCCTATCTGATAAACTCCCCTTAATCTTGATGGCAGGTACATCACCAGAGACGAATTGAGACTACGGAATGGGCAATGAGGGCAACATCAAAGAAATAATATCAGAGGTTAATGTAAGGTCATTTTTCGATTGAAGCAAACGATGTCACACTCTTGATATATTATTGATTATTTAATGATCTCTCTGAGTATTAGACTGTTAGATCGTCCAATTGCTGTTTACTATTTTGTTACTTAGTTCCACGTGCTCCTTTCGGTTGTGTTGAGTTCTATATATTCGTTGGCTCCTTTAGAAAGGCTTAAGAATTGTGCTTTATGTTATTTTCAATGCTATTCTATTTAAGTCGTTTTGAGTTATGGTTTCGTGCAGACCATTTAGTTGCTCTACTCTGTTAACTCGAGCTTTTATAAATTCGGTGACGATTTCTTAAGAAAGGTCTACAAATTGTGTGGCTCTTCGTGGTCTAGAATGCTATGCCTACCGTTATTATATCAAGAGGCTAGCTAAAATCCACTCGGTTTTGGATTATCATCGCTCAAATTTACACGTTGAGGCAGGTGGGTTTATAAACCTTTCTTTCTTGAAGATGTATGTGATGTTATATGCCCACTGTTATGACATGTATCATCTCTGTATTAATCGGTTAAATGTATTATTTGTATCTCAGTTTTTTTGTTGAGTTTTATCTCTGTTTGTTCTGCATTCTGTGCTGGGGCCTCTTTTAGGTCTTTCCCAGAGTCCACAAACAGATTCAAAGACGGAGAAAATTTGGTCAATTTCCTCTCGAAAATCTAGACATACTGGCTCCAAGAAGACGAGGATTTGTTGGTAGGAAGATCTCTGCCATTCATAGCAGATCTCAGCTTGGTATGTGATTGTCTTGCATTTATCAGTTCTCACGATGCAAAGACCAATGTTTCTCCATATTTTTTCAACTTATAGCTCATGGTCGAGGACGATCGGGAAAGAATACTTAGTCCGTAAAAGAAAGTTGAGAAATGGTTCGAAAATGCATGAAAAACCATAGGGCCTCACTTCGATCGTCAGGGATGTTGACAGAGTCATCCTTACATTCAAGGAAAAAAGTACGAGGTTGTAAGAATTGTGTTTGTGTTTGTGCGACTTTGCATAAACATCTTTGCTGGGAGGTACATATGATATTTTCAAAGAACCAACAAGGATTGTTCAGTGCTCAGACAATTGTATTAACAAATGGCATGACTTCATGATATAATATTTATATAGTCATAACAACACCTAATCCTATAATTTGGGTACATCTTGTACTTAATATGAGTTTTTGAGTGCTTTGATTGTTTACAATAGAATATTAATTATAATCGAGAATAACGAGACGTCTCACCCAAACCGGGGGCTCTTGCTGCGGCAAAGGTTCCGGAGCAACGCTAGTTTTGCGAATTAAATTGGAGCTAAATGAAGCGGCACGGAGGAGTCGGAGTGAGCGCTGAACAAAATAACCATATTTAATGTTATCATAACAGGGTTATCAAAAACGCAATATTGAAAACGTTTGCTGCAAATATGTTTTTGCAGTCACCTTTTTGATTTTGCATCGTCGCGTCTATTAAGTATTTAATTCTAATGGAGCTATAAATTAGGAATGACGTACTCATATGGAGATGAATAAAAATACGAATAGAGTTTAAAAAATACTTGTTTTCGTAGTATTTGGCTACGAGAGTGAGAGCTATGGAGTGCATAAATTTAAATTTTGTTAGCACAAGTATGATTATATTTTGATGTGTTATTTTGTTGTTGTATGATTGCTTTATTATAATTTTTCAATAGGTATTGATAATCGTTGTGTCATGGTGCGTGTTTGTCGAATGTGGGAGGCTATTAACATTTAATTGGAGAAGCATAGTACGTATCTTCAATGTTAAACTCACAAACCAAGATGTCATATCTCAAAATAATGTTGATAATACTAAAACTGGTATGGAAAAAAATGCTTATTCCCAAAAAGATTTTGTATCGACGGGACAATAAGAAAAAAATATTGAACAAAAGTTACAACCATATATTCTTCAGCATATATAAACAGATGCGAAAGTAAAAACTTTTATCAATGTAAAACTTTGTGTCATTAGAATATAATATAATATGAGTGCCCCTATTTGATCCAAATGCAATAAACTAATCTTACAAGAAGGAATTGGGACTAGAAAATTGACACCTTTTCTATCATCTCAGTCAACGCTTCCAGGAAAGCGTGCAGTTCCAGAGGGACAAGCCGTGGATAGTCACATGTCTCTCTCGCCGCGAAAGTAGAGGAGACACAAGTGCCTCTGCTCTTGGATCTTCAGGGTTCGTTATAGGTTTGATTCATATTTTTCAATTTTTTGAACTAATGGATTTGATACAGATTTTTCAATTTTTTATATTCAATCTGCAATTTTTAATTTTAATCGTGATGGGTTTGCTCCAGCTTATTCAATTTTCAGTTTTAAGTGTTCATCGTAGTGGGTTCAGTCCATATTTTTCAATTTTTGGTTTTAAGTTTTCCAATTTTTAATTTTAAACCTAATGGGTTCGGTCCAATTGTGATTAAGACCTCGTAGATTCATTTCACATGGTCTTGACTTAGTTGATTTGCAATCTCACACCTCCCAACCAAATTGTGTATTTTCATACTTCTCACAATACACACCAATATTTGATCTCCAGAATTGGACCCGGTAAAACCTGAATACAAATATACTTGATTGATTAAAGGGGTGCCACTCAGTGTTGTAGAGACTACAGGCTATTGGTTAAAAAGCCACCGAAACACCAAAAAAAATAATGAATTAGGTTCCTAAAGGTGCAAAATAGTATTTCTTGATTGTTGAGTTTTTTGGGTGTTTCGTTTTTAGAAATAACTGTCTCATTCAGATACTTTTTTCTTGTGTTTTTTGTGTTCGGCTAATGTGGGCGCATACTTGCCAAATTCGATGATTGTTTCTGTTGATGCCTGTTGATGTTCTGTTGTGGATAATCTCCTCGGTTGGGTTGCATCCGTTCATTTTCTATATACATGCAAAAGATGTTTGAGGGTTGAGGCTATCAAACTATTCGACTTCACCAAAATCCATGGTTTGTTCTCTGAATTTTAATGTCAGTTTCTGGGTTGATGATGAACAAGGTTGTGTCTGGATATGCAGGTATTGTGGTTGTGTTGAGTTGTGTTCCTTAATATTTGGTTTGGTTTCTTTCCTTTTCTTTTGGGTAACCAGTTAATTTAATCATATTTGTTATTTATTTATTTTTGGCTTTTATGTCCCTGTCACATTGTTATTTTTGATATGTATGAGAACAATCAACGGTTGTCATACGTCAATCCTTTGCTGAGATTTTTTATCATTCCCATTATTCATTTTTTTTCTTCTGATTTCTTTGATTTTTGTCGAGCCGGCGATTTCTCTCCCGATGGTGGCGGAGGCCTCATGCTCGACGATCTCTTGTGTTTGTGTGGTCTCTAATTTTTACTATACACACAAAATCCGAGAGGGACTCAAAAAATTTTGATCTGCAGGTGGGTTGATCTTGGCTTCGATGGACTGAGTTTCCTGTGTTTTTGTCCCTCACAGTGGAGAGGATCGAATTGGCATTTGGGGAGAAATAAAAATAGTATTTTTATTTGTTGTGGTGGGTTAAGAAAACGTGGTGGTGATTTTGGGTGTTCGTCCATCGCCATGGTTGATGAGTACGTACTGCAATTCGAGGAAATTAGATTATTTGTGAGAGGACGTTTTTGGCCAGTTACTGGTTCTTAATCTGAATTTCTGGACTTTGGGTATTTTCTGGTTTTGTTGTTGTATTGTGGAGTTCTGTTCATTTTGATGAGTTGTGTAATTTTCCCAATGAATAAATAAATCCTGGAAGTTTTTTATTTATTTGGAGGTGACACTGTATTGTAAATTTATAATGGACAGTCAAGATTGGTTTAGTTTTGTGCTCTTGAAATAGAGGATTTTTTTTTGGATTCAATTCCAATATGGGAAATGATTGGTTAGGGATTTGGTTAAACAATTTGAGATTTTTGTATATTCTGCATCTATATTTTGATAATTTGAATTGTTGTCATGGATCAGAAAGGAACGGAAGCATGAAGTTCTTCGTGAAGACCTTGGAGGGAACACACATCGACATTGAAGTCAAGCCCGAGGACACGGTTCGTCTCTTGATTATCAGTTTGATATTTCTTTATATACACGCTTTCAAAAGTCTAAAAGGTGGATAGCTTCTTGATGTTAATGAACTGAATCATGGAGGTTTTTTTTGTGGGGATTGATTTAAGGACGCCACTATGCATTGTCGTTAGACCAACACATCTTGTCGATCTGAATCGAAAACTCGGGGTAACCTTCTCGCTTGCTCTTCCTTATTCGATCAAATAGATGGCCTCTTTGTCCACATCAGCACCAAATTGACTCACCTCTTATCATCCACTCACGCTTTAGGTTCAGTAATATTACCGCCTTAAGGAGAGAACGTAAGCAGTTCCATGTCGTTAATTTTATCTATTCCATTAAGATAGTTTACTTATTTTTTTGGTGGAATTGGATTGTAGATAGAGGAGGAGAGGATGCGGCGAGAGCAATTACTATCTGTCACCTTCAAATAATTACTAAAAACAAGCCTGGATTATATGATCATTACTTGTGTTTTTCCGGTTTTAGTTTTCACCTGCTATTTTGAGTTCTATTGTTGATTTAAATTACTATTGTGGATAGTTGGGTAAGAAATTTAATCTGAATTTCATATTTCTATCATCACATATAATCAATTAACAAGGTGAGAGAAATTTCTCAATTTTTTCATGGATGGTTGCTATCAAAATTAGTTTGCTTAAACAAATGGGTTTCAAAAAAATAACCAATTTTCTTAAAGAAATTGGCGAGTTTCGATCCGTTTTTTGCTTTTTGTGTATGGTGATGTGGGTGTGGTATGGGGGTAGTTAATCATCTCAAATTGGTCCTAAACGCGTCAAAGGGTCTTATAACAATAGCACAGTTTGAAGATAGTTCTCCTGAGACTGTGGGCAGGTTTCATGACTTGGGGTAAGCAAGCACATTTATTGTATTTGGGTAGCTTAGTTATTTTATTTCTTGTGCAACCCATAGCATGAAGGTATATTGCATAAAAAGGCAGAGATAAAATAGGACATAGGAATCGGAAGACATAACAGTGGTTGTTAAGCATTATATGCCCTATGTTGATTTTTAAATTCTGGGGATGAAATTTTCACATTAAAGTTTTAAATTAACCTCTTCCCTGCTACAAAATTTCTTTGTTCATTTAAACGGACATCAAATGTGCCTTAACACCAAAGTTTTATCATTTTTTACTGTGCTTGTCATTCTTATGAAATGTTTGATCTTGTATTGTAAGGTTTAAATATTTTTGGATTTTGGACCATAGCCAACTATCTATTATGACGATAATCATTTTGGGTGTCCCTCTATTGATCAATTCCAAGTCATTTTTAGATCTCCCCGCGGCTCTTGCAGTCATATTGTGTTATAATATATCATATCGGGTAGTTTCAGGTATCACTTTGGTATGTGATTTTCCGTTTTTTGCTCTCTTTTATAATTGTCATTATTTCACCACTTAAAGAGTGTATGGGTTGCAAAATTATAGTTACTTTGTTAATTCAGATTTCGAGAATAATTACGCTTATTATGTTCTTTTCTATTACTTACATTTATGGGACAATGAATTGTGAACGCAAGCAATTTCGTACATCATTCTTGAAGGAGTGCATGCATTTCAAGTGGGCTTGATACGTCTCCAAGCATGGTCTTTACAGATTTATTCTAGAGGTATTACATGCGAGCAATTGTAATTATTCTTTTGCTTTTTTTTCATTCTGTACATTTTTAGTGGCTCAACTGTACAAAATAATCACGTGTCAACATCATATATGAGTTTAATCGAGAGATATAATTTAAAATGTGATTCTGGTACCTTAAAAGAGTTTCACGTCTTTTCCCCTAATGTATTAATGTTTTATTTTTGTTTGTTGGTGTGGTTAATGGAGAGAATTAAGTGACATTATTGGTGGAGGCCTTGGGTTGAGGATTCTAAGGTTCCGAGATTAAATGCTGGAATTAGTTTCTGTGCCGAAAATGTGATGATTTGGAGTTGATGATTTCAATATTATTTCAGAAAGTGTCTTTGCATGTTCCCTAAACAGCAGAGAACTTTTGTGCCTTTTGCACAAGTTGGGCTACGAATATTTTAAAACTTTGGCTTGATTACATTTCTGTTTGTTCTTTCATGTTGTCGCAAATAGCAATCGAGATTTAATGATTTCGATTTTTATTGTGTTTTTGAATCTTATTAGGAGATAAAGAACTTTGGTTTTCTCAAGGAATTCATTATTCAAGGAGGGGATTTCGACAAAGGCACTGTGAGTTATTTTCTCAATTTTCTCAGATTCTTTATTTTATAATCTATTTATCTTTTAATAAAAGAAAAAAAAACTATCTGTTTCACTCGGTATCTTGGAACATATTATAATAATGGAGTATAAGAGTTTTGCAATCAGAATTTGAGCAGATAGGGTCGGGCTGTCAGGCAAAGAGTTGATTTTGGAGTATGATTGCTTGCTCCAGCTTTCTGGTTATTGATGTTGGAAATGTATAACGAGACTATCTGCGACTTACCATCAAATCGTTCAAATTTTGATTTAACTATAACAGAAAGTGTTATTGCTGGAAAGCAGGTATGAAATCAAGCATGATGCAAATAAGAATCCTTATGTTTCCGACCTTACCATTATTGATGTTTGCTAAGGAGATTACCATTCTTTTGCAACAAGCTTCTAAAAGCAAGTGCATGATTATATTTTTCTTAAACATGTGGTTTTTATGAGGTCAGCATAGCACTGAGAGTTTTTAGTTGTACATAGAACAGAATGTTGATTGTGGTTTCAGGTGAAGTAGTTGCATTATTAATCGTCAGATATTAGATATTTTTGTTAACTGGATAGCGTTACATTTTAAGCTTCATCAGATTGAGGAACTGAGAACCTTTCTGTAGGCATATGAGGTGGTAATTCATCTGTTTTTTATGCTAACCATTATAACGTGCCATTTTGTATTATGATTTTCTAGCCAATGCTTTTAATAAATTCATTATCAATCTAAAAACTACAACAAGGTGGTAGAGTATATTATACACATAGATTTTCTCCAACCTGCCACAACACTATTCATTTAGGGACATTCATATAAAATTTATCAGCAAATGAACTTTCTCTGTTTATTAGCTTGTAGAAGGAATTCTATTCACTACTGTATAGAATACATGCGTCGATCGCCATGTCGGATACGTTCCTTTTTCTTATTGTTTTCCTCGAGAGATAAAATCAACACATTGTCACAAAATTGGTCTTTGTTTGGTTGGAAAGATTATATCCGAATGTGCAATACAAAATAATTATGTACATGTAATTTTGCTGAACCTCTGGCAGTAACATAATAGTTTTACGGACAAATTATGCAATAAAAAGACACTAATAAAATTGTCCACGATTGTGCTAGCCATATTTTATCAAAATCCCTTTCGCTATTGAACTAAATCAGAAATAAATTTGCAGCAATTTTTTGTAAAACTATCCCGTTAGTGTATGTGGATAGATGTGTGCTCATACTCACAACGGTTCCCAAAGAGCATCTAAAATATCATTATGGAGCGAGACTTTGTGCAAGAAGATTCTATCGTCCAATGATTACAGTGGGCACCTCCAACAATTGTCAAAATTATACCATCCTAGTATAAAGATTGTACCATTTTACATAATATATGATTATTTTTTATTTTTGTTTGTTTTATATAATCAATGTATTGTAGTAAATTAGGATCATCAATTAGTTGACTGACTTGTGGACATATTAATTCCATGAATTAGTTATAAACATTTTTAAACGATTATATAAAAATAAAATTAAATGTGAGGATATAATTTTGATAAATCATTGTAAATATGATTAAATGGTGTGTGAGGATATGTTTGCGTTCGTGAAATTGACGTCGAGTAAAAAACTTGAAAACCGGTAATGAGATTACATTTACTTATTTATATTTAACTAAATAATTTGTATGCTTTATAACATAAAAAAGGGAAGAAAAAATGGTTGGATAGTTATATTCAAGCGACACAATATTTTGAGCCTTTATTGTTTCACTAACCATTTGTGTAACATATTGGATACAACTAAAAAAAAGGTCGAGAACATTTGTTGATGGGTTTTCATTTATTGAAACCATGTCCGATTTTAAAAAATTTATCTGAAAACTTTTTTTTGACTAATAGGAAAAGAATCGCTTACAACAACTTTTGTCAGTGTTAGACCTAATCGTTTTCTATTAAATATCCCTATCCTATCGTTCTTGGGTATTGTCTGCAGTTTTTTTTTCTTCATATTAACACTATTAAAATTAAATGATACTACTTTAATTCAACCAATAAGTGTGTTATGTTTATCAACGATGAAAGTGTATATTGATGAATAACTGATGATCACAATAGGATACAAAAGTTTCTATATATAGGTTTGATGATCTAGGGTTATATGAGATATGACGGTTAGGGTTTACACATAGTGATACAATACACGTAGTGGGCCTCGGGCCCATACATTAAAA
>JAYMTP010008262.1:0-10230 GCA_036897365.1 Geranium brycei
ATATATATATATATATGAGGGTTCTTAATTAGGTGTTACTCCTTAGTAAGACCTGGTCTTCCCAATAAATGGTATTAATTAAAATTTTACTTCTGTGGACTCTCTTGATAAGTTGGGCGGGTAATCTCTTTAAGTTGGTAAGACGTGACAATATAATCGTTCCATTCATGGCGTTGGGAATATGCGAAAGAAATGAGTATTAAGAACTTTTGGGATTAAGAGAGAGTCAATCCGTGGTGATATGAGTTAATAATAAATGAGTGATTGTTAAGTACACATGTGAATTCAAAACTTCGTAACATCAAACAATTAAAAATCAAAATGTCTAAGTATGAAATCTAATAGAGGCAGATACACGTGATAGGCAAACATAAAATGACGTCGATTTGTGTACTCATAATCTTAACATAATTAACAAAACTTAAATTTGTCTCTCATTCGAAGCACGTAAAAATGAAACTTATGGCTTGAAGGTCATGATTTGAGTCTCACGTGACACGTACCAGCTTTAAAGTGGCCAAAAAAAAGGAAAAGGAGTATTTAGAAACGTTTCATCGGATAAAAAAGAGTTAGCAAGAGTAGATACGACGCATACACACATGTTACCACCAACAACCTTAAAAAAGAACACTTTCACCTAATAACCTATGTGAGACATGCACGCGCGAATCGTTTACGCATTTTCAACCGACTCAGCACACAAACTTTATGAAAACTGGGGGCTGTCTGAAATGGAAAGCTCCAACAGAATTGTGAAACCTATGAGCTCCAAACATAAGACAATGACAACACTCGATCGTCGAACCCATGTAATAAGTTCATAGCACCCAGTTTTGTAAGGTTACAGACAAACATTATAGAGAACTACATACACACGTACGAGAGTGGCATGGACCATTTGGTCAACATCGTGTCATTTTCTTAGTTTTGCTAATAATAATTCAGTGAGATTGCGTCACAAAATTGGCTAACCAAACAAGAGAAGCTAAATCCACCGACCAAGAAAATGATGAGTTGGGGTTAATGTGAATCTAGGTCCGGATTTTATGACTCGTAATTTTCTTTGAAAGAGAAATTAAAATGGAAAATTATTAGGTCGTCCATTGGTTCTCATTTTAAAATTTGAACCACAATTATTTTATTTTATTTTAAGAGTTACAGGAATTACAGTCAAGTCAACTCGGGCAGTTAATTACATTGATTTACGGTTTAATTTTGTTTAAACTTGTGTTAAACTGATGTTGAGATAAGTGTACCCAATTGAATATGAAATATCACAAATTTGTAAGAAATGTAGTGCACTACGGTTACCCTGTGTTTGTCTTTTTTTTCCATTGTTGATTGCACATTAAAAAAAATAATCGAAAAGATTAAAATATCTTTGAGATTAAATTTTTTAAGAATATTCCTCAAGAATACACCCTAGAGATTGGACATCACATTGTTTGTGGTGAAGTCGATGGTTCGATCACTCTGGAAGAATAGGGAGAATTTTATGAATAGATATGTTTGATGATGTTTTTTTTAATCAAAACATTTCATTCATTCATCCAAACCGGGCGAGACAATCCCCGCACCTATAAACTGAGCGTATACAAGATAACATAATACAAGTCACGGCCTCCATCTTGACTAGCTAGAGAAACCACTCAATCCTACTACATAACACATTAAATCAGCTTCCACAAACAACGATGCAATCAATCCACACTCCAAACGCAAACGAAACAACACAAACAACCGACAAACATCAACTGCAATAAACATGACAAGAAACAAACACAAACTAACTAAATACAATAAAGCCTCATCTGAATGTCACGCTATCGACATTTTACATTATTTATACCGATTGTTTACATTTGGTTTTCTCTCTAACCCTCCCACACTGCATTATTATCTCTTAATTATAACTAATGTATTTTAGGGGTCAAAATTCTACAACAAACATTAGAAATATACCATATATTAGCATATGTGTTTTGATTAATTTATGTTATAAATGCTTATAAAGTAGATAGCTTAGAACAAAATCATTTCTTATCGCGGTGTCTCAAGGAGAAACTTTTGGACCTAACAATATTAAAGAAAATGGGAAGTGCAAAGAAGACAAACTCGTGGCAAGTTAAAAAGTGTATAATTGTGTTTATGAATTGATTGTGGATTGTTAATCATCAAATTAAGTGCGTGAACTTTACCCCATATTATATATAATACATTATTGCAAATATTTCATCTCTAAAGCATCCCTACCATGTGGACGAATCTTCCTTCCGAAATTAAAATCAAGTTAATGAATTTATCATCAAAACAATGGAATTACTACTGCTAAAATTAGTCAAAAGTCTAAATAAAACTACTACTAATTAATTAATTATTAAGTTTTCTTCTTGAAAATTATTGCCTCGTGAACAAGTTTTGTTTGGTACATGCACATTGACTTAAAATGAATGAGAGAATAAAACAAATTTCTTACTAATTGTCAATTTAATAACTGAACAACCCACGTGTCACATTTATTATTTTTGCTGAAATTAAATGTTCTCTTCAATAAAAAAGGTGAGTTGTTTAAACGGTAATGGACGAATTCAATGAAAATGTAGTAGCCGTCAACGTGGAGCCCTACATTAAAATACGATGTAATAAGGCTATTTTATGTCCGTACAAAATTTTATGAATTTAAGGAAAATTGCACAATCGATCAGTTAATTTGCCTCGAACCACAGAAAATGAAAATTCAATAACCATATAACTGTTATATCATTCCTTCTCTCTTGCATCATATTTCATTTTGATTGATGGTAATTATTAATACGCGATTTTCACTTAGTTCTCACAGTGATAATTTACCTTAATAACATGCTTTAGATCAAGGATTTTCCTGAGGTTAGAGAATGAATATGGTTGTTTGTATGCTTGATCTTGTAAACGAGAGCGATATAATAAAAATTGAGTACTTGATTTTTAACAGTCGTGGAGTAAGATCAAGATGATGTGCTTGTGGTATTAAATTTTTAAAAATTCATACTAGATCACGTGGACCTACGGCAGAAGGTCAAAAGACTAGTCATAAATATCATTATGATGGGAACGAGTATGAGGTTTGCGTGACGCCAGTTGGAGCCTTCAAACTTGAACATTGAAAAATCTAAAATAATGTCGAAATCATGACACCCCAAACTTGGTTGAACACATTTTTTTACACGAAAAGGAAAACCAAGTTAATTTGATCGCTTACTTTTCGAACATGAGAAACTAGAAACAAAAATTGACCTAAGGAACCGAAGTTTTGAAGTGATAGCACGTCGAATTGGTAGAAGATTGATTGTTTGGGGTGAAATTGTTGATGTCTAGCATTCTCCATAGGTTGTGAATATTAACTCATGCATTGCATTTCACATTTATGGGGTTTTGGGTTGGTCCTAAAAATCTTCGGGAGATATCGAACTCCTCTTATAGAGGTGAACTCGGGGTTTAAGTCGATTTTATTTTAGTTACTTTCTATTTCTCGAGGACGAGAAAGATTTTAGTGTGGAGTATTGATGTGGATCCATTTGTATCTAATATCGATCATTTTTGCATGCATCTATCTTAGTTTTGTCCATGAATTTCGTATTAAATATGATATTTTTGTGCCTTTGATATCGTGGGTATTGTTTATGCCATTTTGTAGCCTAGAGAGCAAAAAAATTAGAAATTGAGCAAAAATCGCCTAAGAGAATCCTAGAGCATAGCTGAAATTTTCGGTGGCATAACTCTATCATACAAACTTCGCTCCAGACTCATAATATATCAAAAATGACCTTTTGGACTATCTCAAATTTGGGCAATTGTCACGAGGTGTGTCACAGGCAATGATATGACCCGTGACACATTTTGGCAGTGGCGTGTCACCATGTGTGTCATGGACGGTAACAGAGTCATTACATGTTACTTTCAGCTTTTTTTAGTCAAACTCTAACTTCATTATTTTGAGATTCATTCACCTACCACCTTCTATAACCGTCAAAACACCTCTCTCGTATTTTTCAACCCCCATTGAAGGTCTTTTAAAGGTTTTGGGGGCTTTTCCACCTTCATACCACCATCAACGAAGTTAAGGAACAAAAGAGTAAAGAAATTGAAGTCAAGATTTATAAAATTTGGCTATTATTGATCTTGGATTTTGTATTTCTTAACTCTATCTTTTATTTTTCATGGATTTTCTTTTGTTTTTGACATCTGAGAGACCCATCGTTATGGGTTAAACCTCCATAGCCATGGGTGCCAAATTTGTAAGACTTGTTCTATTTAATTTATGAGGTATTTCATGAAATTATGCATCACTTGATTTATTCTATCTTGTTTTACTTGTCATTTCCCTAGAATCCTAGATGCACTTAAAACATCTCAAATGACACTCCCTACATTTCTCTACATTTTAGCTACATATAATATTTTAATAATATTTCTTACTTTTAAATTACAAAAAGTTTGTAGGAGAGAGAGTAAAGTGATATGAAGTGAAATAAAAAATAAGATAGTAATATGAGAGAAAAATACAATGTGGGGAGCTTGTTATTATACAGAGTCATATAAGGAGCTCATTTGAATACATTTTTTTCATTTTCATTTTCTACAATAGTTTTTAGCTATTTTAGGGAGACCCATTGCAAATGCTTTTAGGGTAGTTGTTTTAATTGCTAGTTGATTTCGAGATGAATGATAACGGATCTATATAGAATTGAGGGATAAAGTCTCTTAGAGTCTACCATTTGGCTCAAGATTGTTGAGCTAAGTATGATCTTGAGTCTAGTGTAATTCCCGAAGGTTGATTCGACTCATGGTTAGGCCATGTCCATTGTCGAGAGACGAACAAAGTAATTGCAACATAGGCCAATCAGTAAAATGCTTTACTAATTGAGGTTATCTTGTAGGTTAGTAGTGAGGTCGAGAATTTAGCACCCGTGATTACCCTACTTTCCTTAATTTCTTCCCCACTTTAGTTTAAAGTATTTAATTGCCTTTCAATTTCATTATCTTATCACCAAAAATTGAGTATTTTACATTTTACCGAAAAAAACACACATATTAGGTAGATAATCAACCTCATTTTGGTCTCTGTGAAATTCGATCCAAACTTATCCGGTTTTATTACCTGTACGACCACGTGCGCTTGCGTGCCAAGTCAAGTGCCGAGAGCAGTGCACTCTCGGGACCCAAAAATGGGCTCTGCCTGCCTATTCTCTGAATATATTGACTATAGAAAGGATCACCATATTGTGCCTAGTTAGTATCCTCGAGTCTTTTTAAAATGCTCGTTTTTTTGTTAAATTTCATTTATGTGGGTGATTGTTGCAAAAACCGGTAAATGAAATGCAATAGAGAAAAGGAAAAAAATTAATGCCATTTTTGTTATTTACCGGTCGATGAAAGAAAAAATAAATAAAAATTGTCTCCAAGTTTTTAATCTCAAATACATTTATTTTTCGGTGATACTTTTGACACGACTCGTAGTTCGTTAATAGTATATTTGTATTATGGGAGTATGAAATATAGAATGTATATAATTTTAAGGAGATCGGACTTGCGTCTCGATAGAAACCAATAGAACAAAAATTGAAAAACTATCAAGAGAAACTCACCACCGTCAACGAATTTGTTTCCCTATGAACGAAAACATTCCGGTCAAAATCAATTATCAATCAAAACTACAAAGATGTATATGACGAAATGACGATTTCAGTGTAGCAAAATTTAAAAATTTCAGCTGTCTATACCTTATGTTATACCAGACAATAGCAATACAGAATGTAAATTTTATTGATGGTTTTTATTTTCTACTATAATTTTATTGTAATCACGTTATTATTTGTGGACTAATTGTCATATAACATGTTAATCCATAAACAATAACATGATTACTATAAATTTATAATAGAAATTAATGACCATCGACAGAATTATAATTTGTATTGTTAACAAATTAATGTCAATCGACAATATTAGTAATTTATTCTGCCAAACTGACAAATTAATTGTGAGCATTATTTTAAAAATGCTTACCATGGTCTATTCGAATATTATATAGTGATTGGCTGTAATTATTAACATTTTGGTATTATCGTCACTTGGTCATTATAGGTAAAATTTGTATAATTTACCATAATTTTTCTAAAATATAAGATTAAATCGATGTAAAATAATAATTTTTATCTAGAAAACCAAAACAATGTGTCGGATACAAAAACAAAACAAATAGATAAAAATGCAATCCACGATGGTCCAATAACACGAGCCTGCGTAAATCTGGATTTATCTTATTCTCGTCGAATACAATCTTATCCTCACCCGTCCCTCTCATAATCTGGATAGGGTTAAAACCACACGAGTGATACAAACAATCCGCCAAAGGAATTTAAAATCGCATAAACAAACACCTCCCCATGACACGTGCCTGCCACATGTCACCTGGTGGCACACATCCCGAGGGCGGCACATGAGCCAAAATAGCGACAGCTGTTGTTCGGTCAGGCGCGTGGGCCCACTTGCGTGGTCCACGAGATCTCGCTCCACGCGCGCCTGGCCCAACGCGCTGGGTGCATTGCAGTGCGCGTGAGTGTGAACTTCCAAGATTGCGGGTAGGGGTTGGGTTGGCCGTTGAAAAAGAACCGTTTGCTCAACGGCCAAAAAACGGATCCTTTAAAGTTTTGGTCATAAACTGTTACTTGTTGTCACAATCTTAACTCACTGTTATTTGTGTATAGGTTAGGTGATCACCTCTTCAATTATCTTGGGTCTTTTTTTATATTGTTTTGTACTTAGATTTTGTTATATCATTATACTTTTGAATAATTATTTTTGTTTGAGTACAATCAACTTGTATATGAAAAATGTGAGTATAATAAATCTACGTTTTGTGTTCATCAACACTTATATTGACGATTTTTATCTTCTTTTTCTCCTCTTTGTTTATTACCGAATTAATTAAAAAAATTCAGGAATTGATTAATTGTGTTGTACAATCAAAGAACATATACTAGTGACGAAGAGAATCGAAATGTCACTAATTTAGTGTTTTTTGACATAGTCTCCATAAGGCACGAGATTGAAGCAGCTAACTTCGCTAAACTCTTATTCGAGGCGAGGAAGGACGAAGTGTCCACCAAATCTATAAAGGATCACCTTAACGATTAAGTTTCATATTGTTTGTATATGGCTATAGGTTGAACCCCATTAATAGGGTAGTAAGACAGAGAGTTTTTGTTAGTTGATAGAATTGGTGGTAATTTAAAAATAAATAAAAAACAGTTCACAAAGCAAATTATAAATTGCTTTTGTAACGTTGTTATAACTTATAATCCATGATTTTCTTATATTATTTTTTACCAATTCGTCCCGGACCATATCAAATACAAGAGTACCCGTTCTTTGAAACTCGTGTGTGTATACGTATATATATAGGAGATATCAGCTACAAACTCCCAAAAAATGTTAAAACGTCCAAACTTTAATCCAACCATTGGATTGACGCGCAGTCAATATGGGAGCAACACTTGGCGCGGACGGATTGTATAGGCAGTTAACAGAGGCAGACGGAAAACCCAGGGTATTTGGGCCATTCCGCGGAGAAGACTTAATACCCCTTTTCGACAGTTTGGCTTCTCAGAACACCGCGCGCGACTATTGACTGGCTGCAGAGCGATTTTCACCTCGACTCAGAGACGGCGAGACGTGGGATTAGTTGTCATCAATTCGGTTGAGAATTCTCGGTAAGTAGCGCTATTTCATGTTAGATCTATTGTCGATTATGTTGTTATTGATTTCCGATTTGTTTTTTTTATTTTAGCCGGTTTCAATCCGATCTAGAGTTTTTTCTTTCATCTACAACAAATCTGAGGTGTAGAAGATGATGACGACGAGGATGACAGCGACTGACCACCGTCGCTGCATGTTTTTTACTCATTTTCTGTGTTTGTAATGTTTTTGTAACCGCTTGTCATTCGGAGAAAGCTTTATATTAATCAAGTTTGCAACTGTCTTTCTATTTATGTATAACATGTCGATGTACCCTGTATAACATATCGGTTTGTACTGTATAACCAGTTTAATTAGATGATGTTCAGCAACCCATAAAACGATTACTCACTTCAAAGGTTTATGTGTAACTGTTTGACCGGTTATGTAGAACATGATGGTGTATCATGTATAATATGCGGTTATATATCGTATAACTAGTATAGTTAGATGGTGTTCATCAACACATAAAACGATTACCCATTTCAGAGGTTTATGTATAACTGTCTTACTGCCTATGTGTAACATGTTGTTATATATTGTATAACCAGCTTAATTAGATAATGTTCAACAACACATAAAATGTTGAATGATCGTTCTCTGGGTCTAGCCTATTTTAGTGCGAATCGCTGAATGATCGCGCTGTAAATGCGCGATCGCGGTTTAAATGCGCCTATTTTTAGTGTGAATCGCTGAATGATCGCGCTTTAAATGTGCGATCGCGCCTCATGGTGCAATTCCAATTTTACCCAAACGGCAATAACAGATGTGGATTAATTTGGCGTTTGTTTTAATCTGCCACGTGTCGCTTGATCGTCGCTCGCGAAAAAATGGACGGGCAGATGAGGGTTTGGACGTTTTAATTGAGTTTGTAGCTGAGTGTGCCCATGTATATATATATATAGAGCATGATTGAAGTTGAACATGAAAAAATGGCTCTCTACCCTAATTCTGACTGCAAATCATTCCCCACATTAGTTTAAAGGGAAAATGTCACCTGACTACCACCTAGAATTAGCTATTTTGCACGTAACCACACCTAAATAATTTTTTCAATTGAGGGATACCCAATAAATGCAAAATTTGCACCATTACTCATTCCGTTAGATTTTGATTTTTACAATTTTTTTAATTCGTCAAAATGATTGTAATATTCTTTAGAGAGATGTGAGATCTTCTATTTAGAATGAAAAAACTAAAATGACCTATATTGACCTTCTAATTTTCTAAACATACCCCTCCTCCCTCTTTCTCCTCTCTCTCTCCTCTCCCTTTCATCGGCTCTCTGTTCATATCCAAGCAAAACAATTCAACCATCTTCAATATATAGTAGATTATAACATAAGCACCAACTAATACCACCCAAAACCTATAAGAATGAGAACATCACAGTTAACATTTATACACATATATAAGTTATCCCTTCCATCATTGTTTCATCGATTCCATAAGCTCATCGCTTGATTTGTGACTTCAGCTAAAAACATGAAAGGAAGCAACATGTACCCATGTCCCATCTTCTTCAGTTTTCAAATCACATACACAAGTTTAAGCATCAACTAACAACAAAATATGCAAGGAAGCCATGTGTAAACTAAAGAATCAAGATTTAACGTTTGTACAGCTTAACCAACATAATCAACATATAAACACACAACTTCAAATTTCAGGAAATAAAAATCTCAAAACTAAAACAAATAGGTTTCTGAAAAAAAGTATCCAAATGAAAACAAATGTCTGATTAAAAAAGTCTCCAACCCCAACCTAGATCTGGTTGTTCTTCGCCCGCCTTCAATCAAGTCAAATCGGTAGGCGGTCTTGGCCGATTCTTAGGAAAAAAACACCAAGGTTGTGCAACAAAGCAACCTGACCCTCGTGGAGGTGCTCGTCAAACATATCTTTCTAGTTGTCTCCAAAAGCGGCACAATTTGGGGTTGTCAGGGATGACTTGTGAACGCAGAGGATACCACCTCATCGATGTCAGTTCAGGGAGTGTCGATATATGATGAGTTTCGTTTATGATTCTGAGATTTATTTCGTTTGATGAATAAATAATTGTTTCATGAACAATTGTTCTTAGATTTAGTTGATTTGATTATTGTTTTGATGGTTCAATCAAGAGAGAGAGGGGGGGAGAGAGGTAAGAGAGAGAGGATGAGGGACATGTTTTGAAAATTAGAAGGTAAATCTAAGACATTTTAGTCTTTTTGTCTAATCAAAAGATCTCCCATCTCTCCAAAGGGTTATGGTCATTATGACATTTAAATTTTTTAAAATCAAAATGTAACAGAATCTAATAGAATGAGTAACTGTGCAAATTTTGCAATTCTTATCGAACCCTGCCAAGCTTCGTGGGTTTAAGGGGGTGAGCAGTAGCTAGGGGGTGGGGTTGTAGTTGAGTGTATAGGTTGGGTGGGCCGGGGTGGGTAGTGGGCCGGGTAGATTGGGCCTTAA
>JAYMTP010008263.1:0-10229 GCA_036897365.1 Geranium brycei
TCGTCCATAAGCTCCTAACACACGTGTTCCTCCCTTTCTCGTTGTTTTGCCTCCAGCTCTTGGCGCAATACCACCATAGCAAATTCATTGAGAATGTCGGCAGTTTTTTTGCGTGTTCCGAGCGTGACATTTGCGTGTCACGCTTTGGCCCTACATTAACACATCCTCAATCTCACAACAACATTATACTGGAAGACGAAGGATTTGAAAGCTACTTGTCTTAGAATCATTGATCTACTTGAAAACTCAATTGACATTCTTCACGACAGAGAGATTGGGTCGATCGGGTGGAAGAGACAGGTTTTTTGGTGGAGTATTTATTTGCAATTAAGGTTATAGTGATCATGAATTTGCCAAAGTGTACAATTTACTTGGGGTGATATTTCATAAAATGGGCGATGAATAATTGTGTAGTATAAGATGGAGGCTCGCTAAGCATATTAAGTCGTAATTAAGTTAACACTCAAGGAAAATTTTTAATGATTTTTTTTCAATTGTCAATCTCTTCATTGTCAACTCTACACTGATGTATTGTAGCACTCAAGAAGCTCAAAGCAAGAAATTAAAATGGACTCGCAAATATGAGTAATTATTCATGGCAATTATTTTTTTCTAACTTGTTATTTAAAGATATGGATACTCATAGTTCTTTGCCACTGACCTTAATTAAATTAATCGCCACCATGTTATTGTTTTCTTAAACTTTAGTTATCAACTTGGTGATTCATACTAAAAAAAGACTGGTCCCAATGACCTTCATAGAAGAAAGGATCTTTAGCACTCCATCTAGCTTTAGAAACTCTTTCCATAAGGACAAAATCATGTTATATACATGATTTTGATTAGAAAATACTAATATCTGCGTCCCGTGATGATGTATTTTAAAAAATAAAAACTCGACACATTAAAAACTCAAGCAAATAAATAAATACTCGGACTTAATAATTAAATTATTTTGTCTGAGTTCAGATCAATTTAATATGAGTATGCTAGGGGTAAAAGTCGTGAATTTGCGAGAGGTCATTTGATGAGCGATCAGAATGAGACGGGATGTCGTTTTTGAGACAGATTGTCAAAGGGTTGTGATGATGATTCGATCCAAAAAGTTCCCTAGCGAAGAGCTGGAGGTATTATGCTCGACAATGTGTGTTTACAGTCTTCTTTGCAGTCGGCCTCAGTCAGATTTGTCTACAGGTTTAGTAATAAGGTTGTTGATGTATCGGCAAAAATGAGCTATTTTATTTCCTGATCAGAAGCCTGGTGTGTGATTTTCCCACCGTCTCTGAATGTTGTTCTCTTGTCTGGTGCCTCTAACGGTTAATAAAGCAGAGATTTTCAACAAAAAAATATATCATATTAAAATGTGAATCACCTACAACTTTACTTTATATTAGAAATGTAAAATTTATTATTCAGGTTGATTTTCTTAGAATTTTTTGTTGGGTTTTATTAAGCAACTAACTCAACTTTACACCGAATATTCGAAGTAACAGATGGTGGGACAGACCCGTACCGTGATTCCAGCTACCGTTAATATATTTTTATTTTAATATCAAGTATGGATATATAAATAGGGGTAGTTTTTGTATGCTGAACCTATTGGCTATTAGTGGGTACTTCTATTATAGAAGTTCTATACTCTTCTTTTGAAAGAGCCTCCACTACTACACCATATGTCTCTCCCCTCCGCCGCTGGTCATTGGCACTCCGCCACCACCGTGCGGTGTCTCCGCCTCTCTGGCGTCCTCCAACCGCGGTGCCTCCACCGAGGTAAGCACAACTCCGTTGAGCCTTTGCCACTTCGTTTTTTCAAGAGTTCGGTGAATTGTTATTATATAGTTTTGGGTCCTTGTTAGGTACTATTTGGCCGGCCAGGCCATACAAAAAGCCGCTTAATGTAGGGTTTGTAATACAGAGATGTAATGCTATATCCAAACCTCACTCTCAAGGTACACATGTGTTATATATTCGGGCAGAAGGTTGATGTATATATCTCGTTAATGTTAAAAATATGTTATGAACTTTGTTTTTTTCGTGTAAAATGTATGTAATTTTTTTTAAAAATGATGAAATTGTTTTTGAAAATTTAAAAATTAAGATTTTTAAAGAATGGCTTTAATTATACAAGTATAATTATACAAATTTTAATAAGAAGTTAAAAGTAGAAAAAATTTGAAATGATTTATTCTCGAGCTTGAAAATAATTTAATTTCTTAACTCTAGGAGTATTTTCGGTATTTTTTTAATGAAATACATACGTTTTGTACGGAAAATAAAGTTTCAGAACATCTTTTTGCCATAAACATATTCTTCCAAAAACGTGATAATATATGACAATTTTTATTTTCTGTATTATTAATCATCAAATGCATTTTTTGTTTTCCGATTTAAAATCTAATGAGTACAAAAACATCATCGATTGAAAATCTCAGAGTTCACAGAAGAGCTCGAGATTGTGGAAGATGCTATTGGAAGAGAAGCTTTGGAATTGGAGGTAATTATGATTATAATGTTACATAAATTACTTATTAAGTGTTGTTTCATTTTTTTAGGTAATAGATAGAGGTCTGACCCGCAAAAGGTTGAAAAATATCGACTAAGTTGACTCCCTAAATTTGAATCCGAAATACATACTCAAATTTCATTTATTAAAAAATTTGCACACCAACCATTTTCTTTGGGATATTCCCATTTGCTGTGGTGTGGTATTATACATTATTTTCACATTATTATGGTGTATTATTATAAGAATAAGTTCAATACGAAAAACTATTTTTACGTGTCACTGTTATCTTAACTCTGTTAAAACTGACGGAATGTAATCAGTTTTTAATAAAATACCCAATATGCCCTTGTATTAGAAATAGAAAAATAAAAAACCGAAGAACAGTTCTTCTTCGTTCTGTCTCTTGCCTTCATCGTCCGAGTGTAGCTCTGTGGAGATGGTGATGGTGATCGAGGAGAAGGAGCGACATAATGGTTGAGCTTCGGTCCTAGGGGGGATGACGACGAGGTTGAAAGGGGGATGAACATTTTATGTTAAATTTAATAGTCACAGTAATTTACTGATAAAAAAAACTAATCAACCTATTTAAACAGATAAATAAATTGAATATGTTCACTCTGTAACATTAATTTTGTCATATTTTATTGTGGGTAAAAGGACACAATATGGGACAAAAACATTAAGGAGCGTGTGGATAGGATCAAATCAATGTTGGAGTCCATGGAAGACGGAGAGATCAACGGCTCAGCGTACGACACTGCATGGGTGGCTCTCATAGAGGACACACACCGGAGTGGCTCTCCACAGTTCCCGGCGAGCATCGAGTGGATCGCGAATAATCAGTTGCCTGACGGCTCTTGGGGTGACAATCTCCTGTTTATGGCCCACGATAGGTTACTCAACACCCTCGCCTGCGTTGTCGCTCTCACGTACTGGAATCTACACCCAGATCAGTGCCAAAAAGGTATTGGATTAAAAGTAATGGGTTAGTTACAACGAACCCTTAGTATAGTGACTGCTTTGCCGTTTACTACAAGTATAACAGAACTAGTTCAATATCACGTCAGCTAGTTTCATTTTTTTACACTTTGATTTTAACACCTTTAAAATTTGGACGAAAAGTTTAAAGTTTTTTAAAGAAAACAAAAATACTCCTAATTTGACTCGAACTGGTATCAAACAAATTTAGGATATACTAATGTGTACTTTGTTTATAGCAAAAATGTGTGACCAATTTTGTATTTTATGTTCCAAAATATGTGTATGTTTACAAAAATAACGAAAATAACGTTGAAAATAAAAATAATTTAAATTACAAATTTAGTAAGTAGAACCTTTTTGTTATTTTCCTAAAATAGTATAAGCAATGTCTGTTAGAATTTAAATACATTATTCCGACATTATTATTAATTATTTAGTCTTGTAGGAATGTCATTTTTCAAAGAAAATCTATGCAAACTCGAGCAAGAGAACGAGGAACACATGCTGATAGGGTTTGAAATTGTTTTCCCTTCTCTTCTCGATATGGCCAAACGACTAAACCTCGAAGTACCTCTGGATTCTCCAATCTTAAAGGAAATCTATGCCAAGAGAGCTCTAAAACTCAAAAAGTAAGTGATACATGTGAAATCAAATACAAACCAGCTCTCAGATACGAATCGTCCGAACTGGTGTAAATAGAGTCTGAATTGGTGTACACATACTGTAATTTGTATGAAAAAATTTACCCACGAAATAAGTTGGTATAAACACGATACACACATGATATAAACATAGTGCGAACAAGGTATAAACTGATTTCGAATTGTATGAACCGTGTACACATGGTACGCACATGATAGGAACGTGGTATAAATAGAGTCGAACATGGTATAAATAGATCGTAAAATGGTATAAACATATTAGATACCTTTACGTACACGGTATAAATTCGCTGTCACGTGTCGCGTGCTGCTATAATCTAACCAGATGAACGGCTCACAGTCAGTTCGGACGTTTCATATTCCAGCTTGTTATGTAGCCGAATTCACACACACACACACGGGGAGGGGGGGGTGAAATCAGATACAAACCGTTGTCTCCGTGCGAAACTTCCAAACCTGAAGCGCGGTCGTTGATCTAACGAGATTACACCAGCACGCGACATGTGGTAGAGAATTTACACTATGTTCACATGTGTTTATACCGTGTACGTAAGGGCATTATGAAAATTTACCCCGTGATCATTTCGTGTTTATACCATGTAAACAGACTCTAACATACATGATGTGTGTGATGTAATTATGAGTTATTTGTAGGATACCAAATGAGATGATGCACAAAGTGCCCACTACATTGCTGCACAGTTTGGAGGGAATGGAAGGGCTAGAATGGGAACATCTCCTGAAATTGAAGTGTACAAATGGGTCTTTCTTGTTCTCTCCATCTTCCACTGCCTTTGCGTTCATGAACACCAAAGACGACAACTGTTTGCAATATTTGACAAAACTTGTTGACAAATTTAAGGGTGGAGGTAAAATTTATATCTTTATCGTACGTAATTTCAAATTATGATTAAAATTGAGATGACAAAATATTTGGATTTGGAATTTGAGCATAATTTTTTTTAATTACATCATATCATGAATCTAGAGCTCTCAGTGCGAGGCTTAAATAGTTGTGATGTTTCCGCATAGTTATTCTTTGTTAGCGTGGTAACAATAATGGTTTCTAAAGTTTTTTTTCGTTGCTCTTCTATTTAGTACCAACTACGCATCCTGTCGACATGTTTGAGCACGCATGGGCCGTTGACCGGCTGCAACGTTTGGGCATTTCCAGATACTTCGAGCCACAGATTCGAGTGTGTATTAATTATATTAGCAGGTATTTTAACAATTACTGTTTCGAGTGGTTGTTTATTTGGTTTATAAATTAAGTTTTGTTCTTAAGTTCAGAGGTCATCTAAACCAAACATTTTATCACGTTCTACACTCTGTAATTGTTTTAGATAAAATAACGATTTTGTCCCTCCATTAAATACCAAGGTTTACTTAAAGGTCAAGGACATCTTAGTCTTTTTGAATAAACAGAATAAAAAATTTGAAATTAAGTTTTAAAATTACGATTTTACCCTCATATCTCCTCCCCTTTCTCTCTTCTTTTCCGCCCCATAGCTTCGCCAGCTGGTCTTCCTCCGGTGTCCCTTATTGGCAACCCAGATTATTTTAGACAAATTCCAACAACTCTATTCAGAAAACACAAACTCACCAACTACCTACTAAATTCAAAACCATAAATAATACGATACAAATATCAATGACAAACTAAAAATTGTATGTTCTGTCACAATTTTCTTCTTCTCCATGCAGGGGCGTTAGGAAATTTAACACATGGGCACAACTCTTTTAATTTCCTATTTTAATATCCTCTAATTTCTATCTTCTAGAATAAGTGGCTTGTAACTCAAATAATTTACTTTCCAAATTGTTATTTCTTAGTATTCTAGTTTCTAGTTTGTTATTTTCTTTTCTAGTTCCTTGTTGTTATTTCCTAATATCATGTATTTAAAGGGGGTTTGACCCCTGGAAAAATCAGGTTTGAGTGAATAAAAATTAGAGTTTTGTACTTGAGACCTTTTCTTCTTTTACTTATCACCTTAGGCGGAGGAACCTAGGTGTGGCGTAAAAACCTTATCTTAACTTATACCTGGCTAAGTGGCGGTTAAATTTTATCTTAACCTATACCCGGCTAAGTGATAGCTGTATTCCTCAAAATCTAAACTCATTCTCTAATACATCATATTTTTCTGACCCATTACTACACTTTCTTTGATCGAAAACTTCAATCCCAAGAAACTACAAAAGTATATTCAAATTTATTTGTTCTACAAAAGTGTCATTTTGTTATAGTTAGGTGTAGCAAAGTGTCATTATTCCTTCTATATTTTACAATTTAAGGGGGGCAAATGCAATTTTGCACAAAATTTTACATTGACAATTTTCAAAATCTCCGACCAAGGGGGCTGCTGCCCCTCCTTGCCCCTGGATCCGCCCCTGCTCGAAGGTGCATTTGGTCAATAAATCTCACGCCAAAATTCGGCCTCGAAAACGAACCAGTGTCGATGAGCTCTAAAATAGTGCGCTGGTGACAAATTAACAAGTGATCAGAGGTGCATCTGGTCGACGAACTAGTGCTCGTGAACCTGGTCGGAGATATTGCGAGCTTGCTTCGATGTAGGCAAACGAATAAGGTTCGATTCCCAGACACAGAAAGTTCGAATGGTTCACTTAAACCGTTTAAAGAAAAAATTATAATTTTAATTACGACAACCGAATAGAGTCATTTCAAACTTTAGTTGGTTTTTACTTTTAAGACTTAAACTTAACTTTGTATGAGAGGTTTATAACACTGTTCCTTAAATACAACACTAATTTTATGCTTGATTAGACTATATATATATCTACACTTTTCAGATATTACACGGCAAAGGGAATTTCGTGGGGAAGAGATGCAATTGTTGAGGACATCGATGACACTTCCATGGCTTTTAGGATCCTAAGATTGCATGGCCATCAAGTTTCCGATGGTATATAAATTTTTCCTTTTTTAACACGTACGTACAAAGATGATTTTTTTATTATAAATATTTACGAGTAAATCTATGAAATGATACATGTCATTCACATTATTTAATCCTACATATGCAGTATTTTTTTTTGTTTACATACATACCAACTCTTCATTATGTAATATGTACATGATCTGACAACCTTCTAATTTTAAAACTGTCGCATTAACCTAAAAATTTATTGTAACCAATTTTAGGAGATATTCTCCTCAAAACTCAAATCAGACTAAATTTTGTTTTATAAAAATATATATTACCTGTCATCATTAATAAAATTCACATTTCTCATGTTATTGCAATAAGTATAAACTTGTATCATATCATGAAAGCAACTATTTATAATTAGACAAGCTTATTTTGGACTATGACATTTAAGTTGTCTAATTATAATTGACATGATACAAGTTTGAACTTGCTCTGTAGGACATGATACATATTTAAACATACTTTAGGAATGTGAGAATCAAGTAACTTTTTTAATGTGAGTGCACATCCTTTTAAAGAAAACATTGTTATTTTGTTTGAAAATTTCCAAAAATATTAACGTATTATACTCAACAGACGTGTTTCTCAATTTTAAGAAGGGTGACGAGTTCTTCGCCTTCTCCGGACAGTCTAGTCAGGCCGTTACTGGAATATACAACCTCTTTTTGGCTTCTAAAGTGGCATTTCCGGGAGAAAAAACTCTCTCCGACGCGAAGCGATTTTCGTATAAATTTTTAAGAGAAAAACAGGCCGCAAATGAATTGGTGGACAAATGGATAATCACCAAAGACTTGCCTGGCGAGGTATGATATTATCGTCGATCCAAAAACTATACCATTCATGTAAAATCATATGAAATATTTTTTTTTTTGCAAATATATCATAGGTTGGATACGCTTTAGATGTTCCATGGTACGCAAATTTACCTAGAATCGAAGCAAGATTTTACATAGAATATTACGGTGGGGAAGACGATGCATGGATTGGCAAGACCCTTTACAGGTTTATATTTTCACAATTTAAACCTAGTTTATATGTAATAATTGATCGAGAAGTTGTTCTTAATTTTTTTTTTACAGAATGGGTTACGTGAACAATAACGAATATTTGGAGCTCGCCAAGCAAGCCTACAATAATTGCCAAGCATTGCATAGGCGCGAATGGGCCGCTTTTCAAAAGTAAGCTCAACAAAAAGTCAAATTTGAATTCAACTTTAAAACAGTGATAATTCTGGCTAGGTCACCTGGTCGTAACATTGTGGATTGTATATAGCTACGGCTTTTGAGGGTATCAATGTGTTGGATAAAAAAAGTTTTGACGAAAATATGGCTTAAAAAGTTTCGTTTCTCACATAGATTTTGAGGATATGGTTAGAAGCCAAATGAATTCAAAAGGTTGTCACTAACTTTGAAATTTTGTTTTAAAAACATTGCAAGTTGTACTTTTGGATTGTTTTGTTTTGTTTTCAAGGATTCAAAGTTCAACATCTGGTTTAAGGAACAAAAAAACTAACTCTGGCGATTCCTCCACTCTTTGGCGAGAGTTTGAAGGCTAAATCGGTTCATCCACATTGGGAAAAAAACATTTGGGTGGGCTGCAAAGTTAAAAAAGAAGAAGTCAAGTGACCTATGTGAGAATCAAAACTTTTAGGTGATTTAAGTGGAATTATCCCTTCAAGATATTTAGAGAATGTGTTTTAATCCAATTTAATTCAAATTCAAATCTAAATTTAGTACGGTTAAAAATTAGTCTAGCTCGAATTGCAACCTTCACATTTCGGCCAGTATTACAATACGAATATTGATAATGATTATAGTATACTCGAGCCTCTTGATCACATCTTACTGATTAAGAAATATGAATAAGTGTAGGTGGTACAATGAGAAAGAGCTTGGAAAGTTTGGGGTGAGCCGAAATACTCTTTTGCACGCCTATTTTGTGGCCGCATCCAGCATTTTTGAGCCAGAAAGGTTTAGGGAGAGACTTGCATGGGCCAAAACCGTTGTCTTGGTCGATGCCATATCGTCAAAGGAAGCAACACGCGACCAGAGGAAGGCCTTTGTCGACCACTTCCTTCACAGCCACATAAATGGAAGGTACTTTTATTACCAAAGGGTAAAAGACAAAAAGGTGTCGTACAATATGACATTTTTACAAGAAGGTGATGTGGTATTTGTTAATGAACTTTACATTTTTTGTGAAAATGTGTGTATTTTTTTTATAAAAATGATGAAACTGCACTTGAAATTAAAAATAAATATTTTCATAACAATAATTATAAAAAATAATTTTTACCTAAAGAATTAACTTACAAAATTTGATTACACAAGTTTTAGCGTTCATAATGCAATTAACCCTTATAATAACTTTTAGGGTTAATTACATTTTGTCCATACTAAAATGACTGGTTGTACACTTTACCACAGCTAAAGAAAAAAGTTTACATTAAGATCAGCTAATTGCGTTTTTTTTACACTTTGCCCTAACGGTGTTAGATTTTGGATGGAAAATTTTTATAATGTATGAAAAGTCGAAATTGCCCTCAATTATTATTCAAATTTTCAAATTGATGCCATAATTTATCAAATTATAATACTTATTAATAATAAATAATTTTTATTAATAAAAAATTAACTTATTAATAATTATTATGTTAAAAGTTAAAAGTGAATCAATTTTTAATTATTGATTATTAATAATAATAAATAGTAACAAAAATTAAAAGAATTAATTATTAATAATAAAAATTTGATTATACAAGGTTTAGCTAGAAGATAAAAATATAATAGCATTTAAACGGTTATTTTTATAAAAAAAAGTTCTGTTCCAGGCACAATTTGTATGCTTTTATAAAAATATATACATTTGGCCCCAAAATGCAAAATTTAGAAAATACAAAATTGTCACTGTATAAAAGACACCTTTTGTCCTCAGGAGGACATCCAAATGGTTTGAACCTTGAGGCATACCCTTTCTTAGGAGTGGTTGAGCATTTGAATTTGGGATGCCTTCCACTATAAATTTTGGGGTTTTTTCGAATCGTCCAAACCAATCACCAACCAATTACAAGCGTTGCTTGATGGAAATCTGCGCGCACGCTTTCCCAGCGCGCTACACGTGTCCATGCGTGTC
>JAYMTP010008264.1:0-10229 GCA_036897365.1 Geranium brycei
GTCCGCTCCGCGAAGAGCGCGCTAAACCTCAGCAAGAACGGAGCGCGACACGTGGTTCCCTCGGGGCACACCGCCAGGTCGCCTCTGGCCAGCTCTTGCTCGATCCTGCGGGCGTCGACGTCTCGGTCCGGGTCAGCCGGACGGTGGGGATCGGGGAGAGGACCTCGGAGACTCTAGAGAGGGAGTAGGTGAGGGCCGGTACTTTTCGTCCCAGTACGATGGAGAGGGCAACTGGGTCGACCAGGGTTCGGTGGGTGCACACGAAGAGAACGCCGGAGTTCTTGCCGGAGACCGGATAGCCTGATCGCGGGGAGGACGGCCCGCATGGGTAACGCGACGCTGATGAGGATGCCGGTCGCGGCGAGAACGATGCCTATAGGGATCCATGGGATGATTAGGAGAGCCGTCGCCGGTGTCGGCCGCTTCACTAGGCGGCCGTCATGGAAGATCACCGGTAGTGGACGTCTGTCGTCGTTGATTTGATCATTGGTGAAGAATGGTGGGTGCTTTTGTTCTTGCATGTCAACCAACATTGGTTATGTGCTAGATATAGCGTACTATAATTTTACTTTAAGACCAAAATTATCTGGCATAGTTTGAACATATCAATTTGTCCTAGTCCAATTCGGTCCAAACCAAGAAAAATTGTTAATGGCATGATTGTAATTTTGAATAATAATCAAGGGTATTTTGGTATTTTCACATTTAAATTAACTGAAAACTTTATCGAGTGTAGTTATGTGAGAAAAAAAATTCTCAACCCACGTTTCAGAGTAACATTATAATAAGCTGTAATTAGTTGAGAAAGCTGACAACTCAGATGTGGTTAGGTAAGATTATCCCTAAATGTTAGAGTGAGATGAGTATCATTTTTTTATTATTAAGTCCTGAATCAAGATTTTAGCTCGACTATGTTATGATAAATAACGAAAACACCAAATGTATGATTCTTATAAGTACTTAAAATTATTGTATCAATAATGAGTTCAAGACTCTTTCTTATGTAGGACGGAGATTAATTTTGTCACTTTGACTCGCACCTTAAAAGAAACCCAAATAAAGGATGAGAGAGGAAAGTCAAATAGAATTTGGAAAAGAATGAAAGTGGGACAAATAAATACTGCAACGAGGCTCAAACTCATATCTCTTAAACCTTGGTATTTGATTATTATGAATATAGATGGTTATTTCGGTGAAAACAATCATATTCATATATAGTGCAAATAAAGAACAAAACACGACTATTAGATTAATAAAATAAAGTGTTAAAATTAAAACACATTATTAATTTATTATATCTATAATAACGAAGTTTATGATGCCACGTCACACATCTTATCCACTCTTTATTTATTAAAGAGTGGATAAAAGAGAATACGGGGCGGCCTCCAAGAGGCATATGTGAGAGCGAGAGAAAGATGGAGGCGGTATTAAAAGAGAATAAGAGAAGTTTCTTTAAGGTAGAACAATGTTTTTCATTTTCTTTTATTAAATTAAATGTAATGGTAATTATAGGCTGGTTATAAATTATTAATTTATTAAACACATTCTATATAAGTTCACAGTTATACACATTGTATTTGATTAATAATGATGATTACATTTCTTCAAAAAGATAATAATAAAATAACGATGATTACATTGATTATTAGAGTAAATGTACACGTATTGAGGCATTGAGCTTAAACTTTTTATTCCTTTATTTTTTTCTTTTTCAAAAACAATTAATGTGATTAAATCTATTATTAGTGCCTATGATTTTCGAAATTAATGCTCATTTTTGTAGAAATTATTACTTCAATTTTGAATTAAGATTCGGATCGGTACTGGGAGGAAACATGGGGTCTCTGGTGTTGATGTGTTGATCTTGTTAATCCAAATGGGCTGGGAGGAATCGAGGAAACTGGTTTAAGGCGATATGTAGCAAGATCACGGGGTTTCTCCATCCGTATGAGTATGAGGTAGTGGCTCTGCGTGATGCTAACTGGTTCGAGTCGATTGGTTTCCGGGGTTATTATGGGTGTCTGTTTAAAGTGTTATGCAGCGGGATCACGGGATTTCTCCATTCGTATGAGGTGGAGGCCGTGACTCTAAATGATGTTAAACGGGTCGAGCTGAACAACCTTGGAGGAATCTTTAGCGAAGGGTGTTGCGTACTATCCATTATCGGAACATGTGTTCTTATTTTTTTCGCTCGTAATCAAATGACTCACAAATTGGCCAAGTTTGTTTTAATTGGGATTATGGTGAGGTGTCTGTCTCACCATCTGTAGCTTCATTTGTCTAGCTTGATGCCGGGTTAGTTGCTATTTAATTAATAAAATTCGCTTTACCTTCAAAAAGAAAATTCGGTAACCTCCTTTTTCTCATTAAATAATTTTGAAATGAAAGTTAATTGTTATAAATGTATTAATAACAGTTATATTAGAAACTAATGCCCACAAGTTTTTCAGAAATATTAAATTTAATTTTGAATTAAGATTCCCTTATTTCCTGCCTTGAATTAATTTATTTTTATAAATTTCTTTTAAATTTGATTAGCAATTAGTTCCCTAAATTAAATACTCAATTACTCAAAATTTAATATTATAGAATGAATTCCTTATAAGTAGTGATTGATTTCCGATTTATTTTATTAATCATATATTTATTTGTGGTATATACATATAACATTAATTATTTTTACCTATTTTTTGCATTATTGATTATTATTTTTTTGAGGAAATGAATTATTGATTTTATTAGAATACAATTGGAAATAAGAATAAATAACTTTGACTCATTTGAAATAAGTATATATATTAATTGACACTTTTTTTTCAATTTCAAATCCTATTTGAGTCGTGACATTTGAAATAAGAATATAAGATATTTTTTTTTGAGGGAAGAATATAAGATATTAATTGAGACTTATTCATGATATTTGCTAATAATTCTTACATACTTATTAATGTTTTGTTTCTTAGATAGCCAAAGAACTACCAAAATTATCGGTGTGTACTCCTTGAAAATTTAACCGGTCTTTGGTTATCTAATAATCTTATTTTAGTGGCAGTATACTTGATTACCATTAACATATTAATTGTTGGTTTCAATTGCAAGTTCCTGAAATTAAAGAGGAGTCAAAGAGTCGTACAAAATAGTACAAGCACGAAAACAAACCGACAATGTAATAATCGTATGATAAATGCTAATTAAAATAAAATTTAATAATAAGGTATTCGATAATTATTATGAAAATGGTGATAAATGCTTATTTGTGTTGGAGAGACCGATCCACTCCATCGACATAACTGCTTTCTTTTTTTGTATTAATTGCTTAATTCAGAAATCAATAAATTGGTTTATTAGTCTATGGACTTGAAGGTCATTAATTTATTTTATTCATTGTCATGGTCAAGCGCCGCTGTATAATTAATTACTGATTTAGTTAGGTTATAGAGGTACAGTTGAAGGACTTAATGGCTCATTAACTTATTAATGAGAATTTTTAATAGCTCTAAATTGTAAACCAAACCAATTATCACGGATTTTGACAAATTAAACTTATATAATATAATTAATAGTACTAATGAAATTTTTGTTATTAATATTGGTAATCTTCTTAATGGTGGTAATAATAGCATTGATGAAAATTTTCCTTAATTTATTATTTTCTTAAATCCCTGAAACTATTCTATTTAAGTTTAGGACATCAATGACGAAAATGCCCTTTAAATCAATTTTTGTGAGGGATCAAAATAAAGAGTTAAATTGACCATGTAAAATCTCAAAAATGGGTGCCTCTGAATTAATGTTTAGTAATATTAAATTTCTAAGAAGGGATTGCAGCACATAAAAAATGAAGATTCCTCGCAAACTCTTAGACTAAAGGAAATGACACTCAAGAAACTAAGGAATTTACTAACAGTCAAAAGGTTCTTGCCCGTACTTGTCTGTTTGTGATTTATTATGGTAATATAAAAAAATACAAAGGGTAAATGTTGGCTTGAGTAGTAATTACTATTTGATTGTGTTACAAACTATACATTATGTTCTATACTTCTGCATGCCAATGCGATGCTTTGCCTTGGATGTATTATTGGTTCTTGCCCGTACTTGCATTCAATACAGCTTTTGTAAATAAATATGAATAGGGTTGATTCAACCATGATTGAGACCTAAAACAAAATTTGTTAATAAAACTTTTTGTTTCAAACTAAATATTGATTTGGATATTTATTTCTAAATTTTGTCTAAAATTTGGGGTTTTTAATCATATTTTTGGCATTTTTCAATCATATTAGAACTTTGTTTTTTGAGTGGACTTAAAACAAATGCTTTATTTTTTTTATAGACGAGCCGGCCGTGAATAAAACAGTAATTGTTGACACTAACGCCTTATTTGGGAATAAGAGGTTAAACAATAAAATTGTTCAGTTGTGAAAAAGAGTTTTAATTAGTTTATGTTTGTTACTAATAAGTGAATATATATACCTTCAAAAAAAAAGTGAATATATACATATTGTGCAATCATTATTTGTTTTGAGTGTTGTGTATTAAGTTCACTTTATATGGTAAAGTAAAACCTTACGATTTAAAATTTAAAATTATAAATAAAATCAACACATTTTCTATGAAAAGCCCGCGCATCGCGCGTGCCCCACATTAGTAATATATAATTTTAATTAAATTCAAAATTTTCAAAATTACGTATATTTCTCCAAACGAGATTTAAGCTGAAACATATATTTACGGTTGAATTTGGTTTATAGAGTTTGTCTAAAGACAATATAGCTGTCGTTCAAATACTAATTATTCTTTTCATTATTCATATATAGTTGGAAAGGTAAATTTACTCACATTGCACAATGATAAGAATGAATTTGAAGCAACCCTTCCAAGCCCTAAAGATGGCCGCTCTTCATCAACGAACATTTGAGCCACACGATCATGGATGGATTCAACCCCGTCCTCAGTGAAGCCGGTGGCGAACCCGAACTTGTTGACGACAAGTTCGGTTCCTATCACCTCGTCAGCCAGGAGGTGCTTCTTCAAGAACGTCTCTACCATTATGCGAGGTTGTTTAGTCACGACAACTCTCTTGCCGCGAGAATTGAACACCCTCCAAGCTTCCAAATCAACATCGTCCGCGTAAAACTTGGGCAATACGGCCCTCGCGACCGACTCGATCTCAGCCTCTCGCACTCCCGCCACCGCCACGAAGATGGTGAGGTTCAGCCCCATCTCTCCCTCCAGCAACCGAATCAACGGCCATAACATCACCAACAATGCGAACCGGATCAAACCGGAAGCCTCGAACGCCACAAGCATCAAGTACGAGAACGGATCATGCTCCTTGATCAGCGTACCCTCAAACTCCGAAACAATTGAATCCATCCAACAATAATAACGGTTTAGTTTACTACACCTAACTATAATGTATATGTATATATATGCAAAGTTTTCCTATGTCATCTCGTGAGGATATCGATCACGTGCAACAGCAAAAAATAAAGAATTATTCGATAAAAGATGAACACGCAAACAATTGATTAATATATACCTTGACCCAACAACATGTTTATTTAATTAAATTGAGATGTAAAAAAACGTGTTTAAGGATACGCGTATATTTGAGCTAATTATCAGGTCATCTTGCCATTAAAATTGTTATATATATATATAGATAACATGTTTGTACAAGGTCTATGTGATAATGGTTTGGTCGCCGGCACGTTTATAGATTTTGCTTCTTTTGGTCCGTTCATCAAATATAGTTTTGGTATTTACTGGTTATCTTAAACGGTATATTTGGTTTGATTGTGAGCAGCCCTAGCGTAGTGGTTCATGACACTCTTTCTTTAACCTCGGTCAGGGTTCGAGTCACGCTGCGTCACGTGGGGAGGATTTATGGGTTGAGGTAGAAATTAGGGGTGAGTTAAACTGTCTAAAATTAAATGAAATTTTAATTAAAAGAAAAAATATATATATAACGACATCACATTGATTGTGTCTCATTATGACATTGATTTGATGCAGCTGCATTAGTACTATGTTTATCGCACTATTATAAGTCCGCTAAAGGTTTATTTGCCCTCTTGCATTCACGGTGTTGCGAGTGTATTTGTGCATAATCAGATAAAAAATGGGCTTAAGATGGAGCTTGCTGGAAGTCACGCAGAAGATAAGGCATGTCACGGTCGTGACATTGTTCCGTGACGTGACCCCGTGACATCCTAACTTGGAGCACAAGATAGAGCATGGAGCGCACGCAGCAGAACAGGAAATACCCATGTCACGCCTTGATATTGGGCCGTGACCTGGGCTCGGCCAGCTTATAAATAGAGTGCATAATTTAGAGATTAGAGAGCTTCGATCATTAGGGTTTCCACAGAGAGAGCTGCGACCAGAGACGTCCAAGGATAGTTAGAGGCTTCGAGGGGAGGTCGATCACTTGTTGAAGTCGGATCGTGGGCATAGAGATCGAAGGCATCGACGAGCAAGTCACGAAATGAAGAGAAAGCGCCCGAATTGACGAAATTCGACTCCACCAGACTATAGTTTCGTCGTTCTTCTTCTTTTCTCTTCAATTCTAAACTTGTATTGAATTTTTTATTTTATTTTTGCACCATGATTGTTGGCTAAACCCAATAATCATGGGTGCTATGACTTAGTACATGTATTTTGAGATTTATCGTTAAAATTTGGATTTTCATGCGTGTGTGTTTATGATTATGATTTTATTACGATTTTTTTATTGCTGATGAGCAGTTTATAATCATTGTGTTGTTATGATGCCGAGTCCGAGAGGATTGTTGGATAACTGACAACGTAGAATCATAGGGGGTTCGAGAGGACCATTATCCCAGACTTATTGTTTGATTGCAAAGTCGGGGTGTCGTTAGCTCGAAAGAATAGTTGACACGTCAACTATAGGTTTGTTCGCGTCGAGAGGCGGAACCGATATATTTGTGGACAGAATAACAATGTATTGCATGAAATTCCTTACTTGAATGATTGATTGATAATGACATGTATTGCCTAATACTATGGTGCCTCTCTTTACCTGTTAACATCTTTAATCGATTGCTATTTACTTTACTCGCTTATTTTTCTTCATTACTTAAATCACCTTCTTAATTATCATTTTTTAAATCTTGCATAAATAACTAAAATTGAATATTGAAATAGACCATTTATTGGTCCTTGTGTATTCGACCTTGTATTTATCAGGATATAATTACTTGTAACGACCACGTGCACTTGCACGTATTCATGAGCCCGTGAACCACTGTCTACGGGCTCAACATGATTTCAATACTTTACAGCCGTTATTTGAATCACTTCCTCTACTATGATGATTATGAAAGGTTTTAAGGCAATCAAATGAAAAGCGTAAGGAGAACATGCAAGGAGAGAAGTAATACCACTAAAGCTTATGTGTTGAGACAATAATTTCTTTTCATGGTGATCCATGCGGCATGATTCTGAGTTCAACTTACGTTATTTTGTATGAGAGATTATTATCATACGGAACATATAGTATTAAGGAGATTTCACGAGTCTCGATAGAAGTCACCAGAAAAAAAATTAAAAAGTTTTCGGGCATACTCGATACCGTCAACAATTCCATTTTGCTCTAAACGGGGTCCTTCAGTCAGAACTAAGCTCCGGTCAAAAGGACAAAGTCGTAGAGGAAAATACAAAAAATCCAATAAACCAAAATTCAAAAAAATTGGAGGTCTGTATTATACTCTGCGGACAGTTGTAGTATATACTTATCGTCAACAAATATGTTTGGCTCCATATGAAGAATCACATGTGGGACACACTTGATATACTCATATTAGATATTATATTCGAAAAATGTTAAGTAAGTCCTACTTGTGATTTTCCGATAAGATCTCTTATAGAAAATCTCAAATGGGGCCACTTACGATTCTTTTAACATTACATCTTAATGAAAATCTCACTTGGGACCCACTTAAGAGTTTCAGATACTATATCTTATATAAAATTTAAATTTATACCACCATTATTTATATCTATCTTCATCTTCATTTTCATTCTTATCTCCATCAGCCTTCTTACTTTTCCAACCAAACTGAAACTTCTATCACCATTTTTTTCGATCCTCCCTTTTTCTCCAACCAAAGTTTCATTTCTATCTACACAAAAACCAGCAATCATCTCCAAACTCTAGAAAAACATCAAGATAGAAAATGTTGATGTTTCATTCCTTATCTACCATCCCGAGTCAATTGCAAGCGATTATATAGAAACAACATTCATTTAAGATAAAATAATTTTATGCATAATTAGTCTATTATCACGTATGACAATTTAAAGAATGTTTTGGGCCAACAATTGTAGTTGTAACACCATCATCAATCAACCAAAAAATATACAAATTTTCATGACATATTCCATATGCTTGAGTGTTAATTTGAACAAAGATATGAAATGGAAAAGTCAATGAACATACTAAATTGTGCCTGTGTTAACTTGAGTGTTAATTTTGGATAGATTATAATCGACTTTGAATAATATAAAAATCGTTTACGTATTTTTTGTCGTGAGATCAAAGATTGTTACATAAAATGAAAATGTTGAGAAGTCAGATATGTACTCATAATTATTTCTTCAAAGTGGCACATGAAAAGAATACAAGCTTTTCTAATGATGTAATATATTAGCATTCTTCCACAGACTTATAAGAAACTATAAAGAAAATGCTCTCTCTCTCTAGAAAAACTGGGTTATGGTAGCCTGCCACATTTTTCTTGGGTAAATAATATTTTCAAAACAAAGTTTTTTAATTTAATTATAATTCAAAACAAAAATGTGAATAAAGTCTCAGGTAATTATTTTCATAATTAAAACACAAATAAATTAATTGATAATTCTACTTTCAGAAAGTCATTATATTCTAGAGTTTGAGTTGGTAAGTTTTTCCTATCTTCCAAGAATTAAGAGTTTCTTTCCTCTAATTAAAACCTATCACCAAAGCCAAACACACACTGAAAACCCTAAGCTTTTTCTCTGCATGTACTCTTCTCTTTGGTGATACTCTCTACGAACCGGTTTAAGTTTGCTCAATGTATATCGTTATATCTTTGTAAACAGTTGTCCATACGTGACAATAAACGACTTAAGAAAACCATATTACACCGTCTCAACAAAATCTAATGCTCCCGTGACCAATCCTTCATGTTCTAGTTCCAGATTTATGATTGTTCATACTTATCTCTAAAATTAATAAAAATTAAATTTTTTGGATTTGTTTGTTTCGTGTGATTCACCGTAAGTATATGTAATGTTGTTTCATTGTATCATGAACGCATGCTATTTCGATTTGTTCATATAATGTTTAAGAACCAATCCGCATCCAATAAACTCGCGTGTAGAAGACTGGGTGGGAGAGATTAAATCCACATCGAAAACGTTTAAAAATTAAGTGAGCGTATATGGTAAAAAGAGTCGCACCCAACTAACGAAATTCACATTTTCGATTTAGAGCCTTCGATCTATGGATGTTGAAATCAGAATTTTTGTGGATGGCGCTAATTAATACTATGTCAATTCAATTTGAAAATACTATGTCAATTTAATTTTCAAATTGTGGATTGTTTTTGTGGGTGTACCCATCTTTCGCTTTAATAACAAAAGGAGAAAACTTTGTTGCTTTTTGTGGATCTGGAAGTATGTTAGGTAGTGGAGGAGATTCAATTTTTTTCTGGCGACGGCGAGAGAGTGTGTGCAGAGTGGTGGAGGCGATGATATTAATGGTTGATTTTCTCAGTGTGATTTTAACTTCGGCAAAAGAGACCTCAAGCTCCACAATGGCACAATTTAAAATTTTGAAAATTGACCAAGGGTATTTTTCGTTTTACTTTCAAATTTAACATTTTTCATCCAAAAAATTAACATGAGAGAATTTAATTATGAAACGGAGGGTAGTTGAATGACTCATATCTTAATTATGTGTAAGTGAAAAATGTATAAAGTTGCTATGTTGATCTGTACTTCTCTTATTTTAATAAATAAGCATTTTCTAAATTAAATGGTGTTTTTCAAAATTTGTGGTCAGGTGATCCGGAAAATTAGAGGAGTTTTCATCCAAATTGAAAATTCCATATATATATATATATATAGGGACACACTCCACTACAAATTTTTTATATGTGCGAACAGAACGAACACATCATGTCTGATACTTTTCGGGCGATTCAAACGGCGCGCGACAC
>JAYMTP010008265.1:0-10229 GCA_036897365.1 Geranium brycei
CTCCCCTCCCTCCCCCTCCCCCTCTCCCTCACCTACCTCTCCTCCTTCCTCCTCACCATGCGCCGCCAGTGGTCCGGCATCGACCGCCTCCGCTTGGACAAGTTCTACCTCCTCATCCGCACCTTCCTCCACCACCTCCTCCTCCTCCTCAAGTCCCACTCCTGGGACCCTGAACTCACCCAACGCCTCATGTCCCTTCTCTCCCACTCCACTTTCCTGGCCGCCGACGACCACTCTCAGGGCAACGGGGTCAACTACCACATTGCCTCCGTCTTCCTTGACGAGCTCCGCCCCTTTCTCCCCCTCAAACTCCAAACCCTCGACCTCCTCTTTCAGCCCTTTCTGTCTGTCATGAGAATTTTACCCGACAAGGTGCTGCTTGTGAAGCTCAAGTCCAATATGTTTGATCAACTGCTCCAAATGGGCAGGGCTCTCTTAGAGGTGAAGAAATCGGGTGGGGATGTGGATTCCAGTGATGATGATGTTGTGCTGCTGGGAACCATAGCTATTGCCATGGGCTTTTCAGGTAAGTTTTATGAGCTGGGTTCTTCACCCGACTGCTGTCAGGGTAACAGGAAGGCGCTCTTTGCTCTGCACGAGGACTTCTCCAAGTTGGAGAAGGAGGTGGCCTCAATGGGGGTTGAGATTTTGCTTCCCCAAGTTAATGTGGATGGAGAAGATGATCAAGTTCCTGAGTTGGTTCCTATTGCTGCCGTAGATGACGGCGCCGCAGAAGAGACTGCTAGTAATGGCTTGAAGAAGTGCAACAAGGCCAAGAAAGCGTCTGATGGAAGCGGTAAAAAGTCCAAGAAGAAGAAGAAAGAGGATGCCCTTGAGGAGAGCAAGGGCCTAGCAGATATGGAGACTGGTGAGAATTCCAAAGAAGAACAGGCAGTTGATGAAAGTTTAGTGTTTAATGAATCTGTGATATCAAACCTTCAAATGCAGTTTGAAAAAGTTGCTGCAGATGTGGGCTTGGAAAATGGCATTGCAAATGTCTGTGAGGTGGTAAGTAATGGTGCTCCTTCCAAGAAGCGAAAAAGGGCAAAGAGAGCCGACAAGCAGCAATCGGAAAGGCAGGAGGAACTTACTGTTGAAGGCGATGCTGAAGGCGGAACTGCTGCAAAGAGTGAAGACAAGAGTGCTAAGAAGGTAAGGTTCTCAATGAAAAGTAATTTGGTGTGGAAGCCCCACAGTCCATTGCCTCCACAGAGTTTGAGAATCCCGCCCTCTGTTACCCCTAGAGGGAGTGCACTAAAGAAAGGCGTCTCTCCAGGCCCTATAAGGGATATGCCTCTGGAAGCTAAGAAGGCGAAGCGTAGAGCAAATTCTGTCAAGGGCCGAAAGAAGCTCATTTCCACCGGTGTCAAACGCCCAAAAAAGCTAAAATCTCTCTCAGGCTAGTAGGTTACATGTTGAAGAATTCTGTTCTGTTGGATTTCTTTTTGGTTTTGTTTGCTTATCATCCTCGCACTTGAGCATTACCATCATTATGCGTGTTTGCTCTTCATTTGTTGGCTATTCTGTGCTTGGTTCAAATTGAAAGCTCAATATGATAGTGTTAGTTTCTTGATTAACCATTCACAAATCTGAATGCAATTCACATTCATGCCTTTAGGTGGATATTAAGTCATTATAGAAACTTGATGATTTTTCCCCTTCATCTGAGTTCATAAATATTTTTGTCATTTGATTGATTTTAAAGTATATTAGCCATTGCTGATCATGCCTGTGAAGATGGACTTAAATGCCTAGAATGTCCAACTTCATTCAGAAAATTTGCATGTTGCTTGCTACCTTTAACAGGTCTGTCGTAGATACATCCTTTGGAAAGATTGATAACATTTTAGATGGTATGATTTGTGGGGCTTTGATATAGAACTTTTTTAAGAAGTTATAGGAAATGTCTGAATGGGATTACTGTTTGAATATGTAGTTGCATTCCATAATTGATACTCATTTACACTTGAAAAGTTCACTTTGTTGAGTGTATACTCTTCATCTGAGTTGGCAATTATTTTAACCATGATAATATAGCTGTTTTATTTTCCTTACTTTGACTTATCTTTATCTTGATGCGTCTTGGTGAAAACCTATGTTATATAAAATCAACCAGGATTAATACATGAATAATAGTTGTTTGTGCAATTGCTTTGATGTTCTTTGCATATACTCCATGGAAATACTTCCCTTCAGAGTCAATGATATTTAGAATTCCTTGAATCCCTTTCATTTTTCTCTTTAATGCCTTTTTTGTATGGGACTTGTTTGAGATCATTGAGATGTGAGTTGGCATTTGTATTGTCCATGGCTGCATAAGTAACTAGACATGATGCTCAATAACAATTGTGTTCTTGTAACAGATATTTCGACGTTAATTTACAATTGTGCAGTTCTTAACAATTGTGTGGTTGCATATGTAACCAGCAACCTGGCTATTTGTCATGGATGATTATTAGTAACTACACAAGTGTAATGTAGGTTACACAACTTTATCCCTTGACCATGCTGTGAAGCTGACTGAAATTTGCTTTCATTACATTTATATGTACGAGCTGATACAGTATACAGTAATTATATTTCTAGCTTTCAAGATACTGATGGCCTTGCAATTTGTTGTTTTGTTTTGTTATCTATCTGTATGGCTATTATTGTGAGTTTTTGTAAAGGAAGGTTGCTGGTTTTTGTTGAGTATTAAACTAAACAGCTTAGCTTTTAATTTTATGTTATCTTGTGAGTGAACTTGATTTGTGTTTTGGTTAAAGATTAGTATTCTTTTAGTCCAAATCATTGCATCTTTAATTTAGCTTTTCAACATAATTGAAATGTGACAAGTGAAATTGATAACATATGAAATGACATACATAGTTCAAGGCAAGCACTCAGGAGGCAATCCTTGAGGGAATCGATTGGTGTCGGAACAATAGTCGTAAATCATGTGCTTTTGTTGCAACAATTTCATCCTTTCTCGGGCGGACCCGTCCAGCAACTCTCTGAACCAGTAGTCACCGCGGGAAGAACAAGAGGACGATCCCGAGGACCATATGCAAGCTTGAGCATTGAAATTCCGGTAAGAGGCTGTGAATGGGGCTTGGCTCCAATCGGTCTCCACTTGTCCTCCCCTCGTTGCCCAGTCCTCCGCGTCCCACAGGCTCGAGCATATCCTCATTGGTTTGCTCATTGGGAACGACGACGCGTTCTTTGATTCTGAATTCCTGAACTCTCTTATCGGTATCCCATCAACAGAGAATCTGTGATGAATAAATAATCACACATGGGCTTGAACTTTTACATTGGCGAGTGTGATTTTGAAATGAACTTACATGATAGTATGATAATTCCAGAGGATGGAATAGGTGTGGAAGCGGAGGGTAGGATCGAACCAGGGATAGAACTGTTGCTCCCTGTGGCCGTGGCCTTGGGTGTAGACGTTGGTGTGTATGATATAAGGGTCTCCACTCAGATTACCAAGAAATTCAAAATCTATTTCATCCTGATCAGGTCCCTCCGAAGAAATCTATCAAAAAGACATCAATATCAAAGTTATGACATATATAAGAAAGAGGGAATTGTGACTGTCACTGACATAATAGGCGGTGACAGTGCCGGCAGAGTTGCCGGGGACGAGCTTGATCTGCATGTCGATCTTGGTAAACAAGAATTGGTTCTTAGAGTGAAAGGCAGAGCCGGACATGTTGTCCATGGACAGAGTGAGGAGCTGACCGTCATCAAGAATCATGGCACGCCCGCCTCCCCAACTGATATGGAAGGAGGTTTGGTTGAGTGGGCGAAACAAGTCAGGGGATGCAGCATAGTAATGAGAGTGAGTATTGAATAGGATATTTGTCTGAGTATATTTGTTATGTGGTTCTGAGTAAATTGGTCCAGTCCAGGATCAAACTCCAAGCTTAGATACAGCTGTGTACAACACTTTTGAATTGATTTCACGTTCGGATTTAATTGCAATTTACTGTCGTTAGTTCTCATCATATGTACATGATAAGGTAGGAAGTATGTATACATCTTACCGATGTTTGCTTCACTAATTGGTTCAAAACTTGAGTTTGAGTTGTGAGAGATACGAGTTCAAATTTAGTTGTAGGGCCTCTCTTAAACGAACGTGAAGTTAAATAACAAAATATGTTGGGCTTCTCTTAAATATTTGCGTGGTGATAGAATCAGAGATAGATAATCAAACTCAAATATTGGTACAAAACTTGCTCATAAAAAAACATTTCAGTTTAGGAATAAAGTTATGGAAAAAGACATTTTTGTACACTTATCTATACCACTTTTTTATTTTAATACCCTAACTATTTTTCTCTATTTGTAGTACCCTAACAATCATTTTGGGACAACCTACTCCTAAAATACCTAAACTACCATTGCTTTAAGAAATCAGAATTGAACTGTTTCAATTTTGGTTTCAAGAAATTGTTTCATCTTCGTTTTTGTGGGTTTGATGCTCGCCTCCGGCCCATCCGACGCTGGCCTTCGGCCTCAGCTCACCGACGATGACAACAAGTCAGAGCGACGACGACGACGAATCTCGAGCATGGGATCGCTGGAAAAAATGAAAGAGGTGAACTCTATTTTTTTGAGCTCACTCGCCGGAAAAAAAAGTTATTTTCAATTATTTCAATTTTTAATTTTCTATTTGAAAAGGAAAATATACCCTTGAATTGTGAGTTATATTTATTATTTAAGAGATGGCAAAACAATAATTTCATATTAATCAAATTTTGGTTTAAACTTTTCGCTGGATCGGGCTGAACAAAAGACTACTGAAATTGAACCAGTTCAATTCCAGAGGTAGTTTAGGCATTTTTGGTATTTTGGTAGTAGGTTGTCCCAAATGATAGTTAGTGTACTAAAAAGAGAAAAAAAAAGTTTGAATATAAAGTGAAAAAGTGGTATAGTTAGGTGTTCAAAAATGTCATTTTTCCTAAAGTTATTGTTGTATTAGTTTAAGCATAAATTACAGTTTCATACCATCATTCAAACATGTTTCATTACACCCTAAAATTTTAAATGTCACACTTTGCTATCCGCAATTTCCGTTTGTTACAAAATACACATATTTATGTTGAAACGTGAATAAGAAAACCTGAAGTTACATGCATGAACTTAGCCACTTTGTAGGCTTGATGATGATGTTGTCGACTTCTTCCTTTCGGGGCCTTCCTTGTGTTTGCTTCTCTGTGTGTGAGAGAGAGAGAGGGAGGGAGAGAGAGAAGAGTAAATGACTGAAAGACATAATCATATTGTATGTGCAAACAGAGAGAAAGCTAGGTTTGTGTGTTTCGTGTGTCGACGACAACGAGCAACGTCACGTGGAATGGAAGGCTCAGATTTATCGCCTGGAGGAAAGCGTCAATGAAGAACGAGCCACGTCTGCGTTTTACCTTCTCTATTAAATAAAGTCACACATCATAAACATCTGATCCATTTTAGAGGTTTAAATCACTCGTTGTTTCTTTACTCTGCAAACTTTTCTTGATTGCGCTATCAGAGATCGTTATGGGTTATGCTATATACTTAAGTGTATTTCATATTTTTAGATTTGTATTAATTGGTTCGAGTTCCTGGGTAGCTTATGGGGCACGCTGCTTCTACCCGTGGTCCACCTGCTTGAAAGTCAGATAAGTTTTTTTTTTTTATCGGCAAGAAATAATTTATAAATGACAAGAAAGAAAATACAAACGTAATCCGAGAAGGCAGAAGCAAATACATCGAGAAAACAGGAAAACAAAAAACCAAAACGGGTTAGAGCGAGACCGCCCCAATTGGTAGAAACCAAGAATGAACTATGTCCTAGTGCTCTAAAAAGCAAATTCGCGGTCTGGCCCAATCCAAAACAACAAAAGATTTGAACCAGGGAACCGAAGCGTCACAAGGACGCAAGGAAGAGCTGGCCGGAAAAGGTGAATCTGGCGCCAACCACCAAGGCCACCAGGAGGCTCCGAGCAACGCCACGCCGCCGAAAAACCCCCACCTTCAGACAAACCCTTGAAAAGAAAACCACCGACGAACCTCTGCAAATCCCGGCCAAGGTCAATATGCTCCGAGCAGGTACGCCGTCCCTGAGAAAAGCCCCAATCTCGTCCGAGCGAGAACATGGGCTCTGATGTCGCCAGTCCTAGCACGCTCCGGGAAAGGGCATCAGAGATCATCAACGATGGGTGACCCGGAGCTGACACTACACGACGGAAGGAGTCACCTGGAAACCCAATTCCTCGACCATCTCTTCCCTGACCAGCCTTCTCGTCCGAGCTTCTCTGCAACACCCCTCTGGCGACGAGGCAGGAGTACCAAACCCACCAGACTTCCAACCCCATCCTGCGAGTGAGCTCACAGCACCTACACCGTCGCCTCCGTCTCTGCACAAAAGCCCGAACAGAGGGTCATATCCGGAAAACCCAGATCTAGTTCGAGCAGCATAACAACCTCGAGCTGAGAAGGAAGAGCTCCAAACTCGCCAAGGCCAACGGAGGCGACCTCCAACAAAAAACCATGCCTTGTCTTGTTCGGTCCATTCTTACGACGGAGCTCCACCGGAAGGAAGGTGCGACGAGACAGAACCACCACCACCACCAGCCATATAAATCTTAAAATTTAAATTAACATAAACAAATTTGGAATGACATATATTTGATATTTCTACAGATAGCATAATACAAAATATTAAAAGAAAGGATACAAATATTGACACAGTGATTGAGAGAGCAAGATGTTCATCAACATCCCATGTTACTTGTTGTGCAAGGGATTGGAACCGGTGGGAACGGCTCGCTTGTTGTTCCTGCAACTCCTCATCACCTTCTTACCACAACTGACCATGGTGGTGGGGCTGAACAAGGTGACTCCCTCTACTACATCAGACTCAGTACTATTTACAAACATCAGAAGACACACCACAAGTATCAGCTCAGATAGCCTCATTGAACCCACCGCACTCTTTAATTACACATGTGCAACAAGTGAAATTGAGCTGAAATGCTGTGTTATATTATATACTCAAATGGTGACCTGACACAAATAGAGAGAGAGTAGAGGGGGACATGTTTTGTGTTTATGTTTTATGGCTCTTAGTGGAACTCTTTGACCTGAATGTTTTTTTTTTTTCATTTTTGTGGTTTTTCCCTTTAAACAGGGGAAGTAATGTTATTACATGTATGATGGTATGTGCTGAGTGTAATTGTGTGTTTGTTTGGTCACCTTTGAATCAATTGGATTTTAGCATCTCTGAATAATCCCCTCTACCTGTAAACAGCAAAGTCAACCTCTACTTTTTTGTTTTCCCCTTTTAATAATTTTGTTTTAACCCAATTTTAGTGATTATTGTTAGACCATGACGTATAAAAGAAATATGAATTCTTGCATTATTTAATAATGCAATATAGTTATGTATTACTTTTAAGTTTTTAGAAAACAAGACAACTGCACCTATCCATCACAAGTTCATTATTGTGGTAACGGATCGGAACATATGATTATTTACAAGATGTGCACTGCAAAAACTAAAATTGATAACGAACTGAATACGAGACATCAAAAGGATTGGATCATAATGGGTAGTCATAGTCTTCTCATTTCATCATATGTCCGACGGACCAAACATGAAATGCCATATACAAGATTGGACGGCGGTGATGGTTGCGTGAGGTGGAAAGCGTATTGGTGGTAGCCAAATGCATGGCCACATCTCGTGCATTATTAACAACCTCTGTTGGATATTGCCTATTTACAAATAATTACTTTTTGCTTTACAAATAAAATTTAATGAAATATAAACCAAGTAAAGAAGTAATTCAAGTAATGTTGTCGAACATAATATTGTCTCGTTACAAACATTTTCATTAAAACTCAATAGGACAAAAGTGTGATCAACTTTATAATTCATGCTCTCACTTACCAATACTCCCCTTATCGTTGCTCCCCATGATAGCGGATAAGATCTATTTACATTTTCACATAACCATCTAATAATATTTTTTTGTATAAAATAAATGGATAATAACAGTTTACTACACTTAACTATCCGAAAATGACATTTTCACACCTTAATTAATTGTCTCTTTTTTAGTACTCTAACTATTTTTTTGGAACAATCTACTCTAAAATACCTAAACTACTTATGGTTGACCCGGCCAAATTGGTAAAAGTTGCAATTGAGCCGATTCAATCAACAACCGACGGTCCAAACCTGTCCGACCACCATCCAATTGGATTGAATCCGGGCCAATAGGCCATTCTTCTTCGCTTTGTCGCTGGAGGAGCATCCATCTCCGGCCAAACTCTCTTCGACGATAATCCTTATTACTCCTTCATTCCGTTTAGCCATTTTAGAGTAAGGATGGGTCGATTCCAAGCTAAACGGGGTACAATCTTAGAGTTGGCGTTGAGGGCTCGCTTCGATTATGAAGGTTTCGAGCTCGGTTTCATATTTGAGTTTGCTCAGATCTAAACTCTAGTTCCCCTCTCTCTTGAGCGCGACGAGGTTGGTGGTATGGTCTTGGGCTGGCGCGGAGGTGAATTCTTAAAAGGGGGAGGTGTTGTTGTGGTGTGGAGGTAGAGGCGGAGAAGGGGCAGAGTAGAGACGGTGGAGGTCTTGAGATGTCTCGGCGTTTCTAGGCTACTTTCGATGGTATTGAGGGTGTCTTGCTGCTCTGGGTCGACAGCTTTGTCGCCTACGTCGTTCCTTGCCGGCAACAACGTTTGTGGTTGCGCGACTCTTCTGGCGAAGAAGAACCTCGGCCTATCGGTCCGGCCCGATCCAATTGGAACAAGATCTTCATCTTTGCCGAAGAAGAAACTTGGCCTATTGACCCAGATTTCATCTTTGACGGCATCGGAGGAGCAGACCTTCCAGCGTAAACTTTGGTGTGGAAGGGAAAACCTTCGCGTAGGACTGGTCGAGCCTCGCTTACCCTTAGCCCAGACATGAATCGGTTCAATTATGGGGTTTTAAACCAAATTGAACCTGTTCAATTTTGACTTCTTAAACCAGGGGTAGTTTAGGTTTTTTAGCCATTTTAGGGATAGTTTGTCCCAAAAAAATAGTTAGGGTACTAAAAAAGAGACAAAATTAATTAGGGTACGAAAGTGTCATTTTCAAATACTTAGGTATAATAAAATGTCATCATCCATAAAATAAAAATTAATGATTAGCCCACGTCACAATGACTTACAATTCTAACAAATTTAAATACAATATTAGTCAAATATTTCACCACTTAACTTGCCCATGGTATGGTTATTGTTTAATTTCTTTACTACCCTTCTCCCACATCACATAACTTTCTCTCTCCCCAATCTTTAATCTAAATCACAACTTCACGACAAATTACACATATTTTTTGAATATAAATCACAATTATACTCATTCATGATTTAAATTGCAACTATAAATATGTAATTAACTCATATTTTTTTGTATTAATGTGTTCTGCTCTCTTGAAAATGACATAGGTGAAGGATCGCTATATTACATCGTATGTACGCAGCGGAAATAAATCATGCAATTCAAATACGATCTAATGTATTTGATCTACGAAAAAATTAAGAAACCGTACCGTACATGTCGATTCGTAAATTGATTGAGTTTCAAATATTCGAAACCTTTAGTGTATCTTTTGATCTCAACCATCTAAGGAGCGAGAGCTTCTTTTCGCCTTTACTTGTTGTCATGCACTCATGAAAAGAAAAGTAGAAACATTAGTGTGGACTTGAACCCAAATCCTATTTGGGCGGCCTACATACCCCGTCTCTAAGGAGATCAAAGTCCACGTAGTTCACTACGTACCCAAAACTCTTTTTGGGATCGTCCTGTGTCAAAAACTTCTTTTGGGAACGAACTGTACATCGAAACGATTTCGATAAACTCCATTCTGTCAAAACAATATTTAAATCGGTTATAATTATAAACGATCTCATGTCTATTTAGCACTGTACACTAACAACGTTACAATACGATTATATCCATGAAAAACACACACGTGTATACATATATATGCATACGGTACAGTGAAGCATCATATGCTAAATACAATCATATTATATTTGTACATGTACAAAGAAGCATCAAATATTTGTTAATATATATTCGTTTTTGTGAGATTAAAACAGCGCGCGACATGTGGCATGCGCGCACTGTGCACTTAAGTGAGGGGCAATTTCGAGTTTTTGCATAGCAGAGCGTACTGTTCAGCTTTCTCGTTCGGAGTGTA
>JAYMTP010008266.1:0-10228 GCA_036897365.1 Geranium brycei
GATATTTTCCTAAATTCCCGGGCCAAGGGGGGGCGGGTGCCTCCCAACCCCCCCTTGGATCCACCAGTGAATACACCCAATTATAAATTACTTCATCCACCATTTGGATCCCATATTATACTAATTATTTCCAATTAATTTACATATTTAATAAAATAATTACATCTGTTTGAGGTATGATCAGTTCCCTACATGTCTATCCGATTAATTAACTTATTCATTCTTGTTTCCTTGATTTCTCGGTTAATTATACTTCAGTCTTCAATCTTAAATTCCTAATCCTTTTCCTCATAAATTAGTTAATTAATATTCAAAATCACAATCATTAGAATTCTCGGTTTATTAGTCTTCATTATTAAGTTGTTATAATCCTTTTCATTATCGGGTTCTTTCATTGTCAATTCCCAGGTGTACCGATAAACACTCCCAGCTTCTTTTTCCTTTCTCTCTTGTAATCTCATTAATTTATTAATTTTGTTCTCCACATATTTGACAAATTTCATGTCCCGCAAAGTCATAAGCATATACAGTTTAGCAAACTTGGCTGCCCATGCCCACTGCCAAGAGACAACTCCTATAAAATAAATAATAATAATAACTTCACCTGACCGGAAGGATCAAGAGTGATGAGGCATACGTCCTTTCAAACGGAAAGGTGAAGAGTAAAGGCCAAGGGAAAACCAACGGGAAATACGAAAAGAAGAAAGAAACGGGACTGGTTGAACGGAAATGGGTTGGTGTTGGTGTTGGTGATGATGAGATTGAATTAGAATTAGTTATGATTTAGAGTTGAGAAATTAGATGTAGGTGAGATTGGATGGAGGAATTAGCCATGAATATTAATTGGGAGTGCAAGTAGGTATTTATATATACACAGGAAGAGATATGGATGAGGTATAGTGTAAAAAAGGAGTCCCCTTCCTAACTAAGGCTTGGACATGAGGGAGAGGCGGGTGGGCCTGGGGTGGAAGGCGTTGCGGCGGCGCTGCTGGTGCGAGGAGGGGCGGATCAGCGCCGCCAGGGCTCGCAATTCTTGTGGAGGCTGCAGCGGAAGGACCCGGGGTGGTTGGTGGGAGAGCACATACAAGTCTTCTTCTGGGGGCGTGCCTTCACCATCACCGTCCGGGGCACCGACCGGTCCAGAGAGAAGCGGACGGAGGGAGTGGGACTGCGCTGGAAGAAGGTGGAGCTGGAGGAGGCCAACCCGCCGGAGGAGCACGGAGGCTGATTGTGAAACCGGAGAAACGGCCCGCTCTCTTGCTGCCTTGTGGAAGACGCCGCCATTTTTTAAAGCTGTGTTCGGGTTGCTAAATTGGCAAACTTAGCTCTAGTCGAGCAATCCATTTATAGGAATAGGAGGGTCGTGGTGCTCAATGCCAGTTGTCTATTTTCCGCCATATTGTATTTACAGGATATTTACTTTAAAACAAATACCTCACCATTATTGTTTTTCACTATTTCATTTTGGTCTAACTCTACCCTTTTATGTATAGTAGTGATTGAATTGATTCATTTAAAAATTAAAATTTAAAGTGGTTTTGTATGTATGAAATTTATTTTAAATAAAATAATATATAATTTTGAGTTTTTGAGTGATCATACATCTGTGTTCTGTTAAGAAATTATAAAGATAGTTTTTTTTTTGTAGGCAATTTAGAAAGTCAGTTTACATATTCAATTTGCTCTGGAAAGAAACAGTGAAGTGGTGATAGGAATGCAAAGAAGTGGGCCCAGAAATTGAACTCAACCAGGGGGAGTGGTCAGTGGTGACTAGTTGGGCTGGTTAGAAAGTGGATAGCATCGGTTAAAGTTACGGTTTCTGAGGAAACCTATGGGCCGCACTGCAGAGAAGATAAAATGTTTATTTATTTATTGATCCTTGGAATTCCCCAAAATCTGCCACGTAGGCTGTCTTCTGAGATGACGCTCTTCCTTGTGCTTCCACGTGCCCCCAATTGGCAACTATTACTGTTTTTAAAACTAATTGCAGTTACATATAATTTTCTTGTTTTCACAAAAACAAGTCATCTGATTTTAGGTGAGCAATTTTAAGAAGATTTTGGGTGTTGGGCAGAGTTACGAATTTATTGTATGGTTTTGTTTGGTTGGACCACTAACAAGATAAGGTGGTTTTGGAGTTTCTGTTTTTTCAACCATAGACATTGATAATGATATATATGCTCAAAAATCTAAATGATATTTTGCAAATTCTATATTTATTCAATTGACTATATTTTAGTAAAAATCCTACTCTTACCACGTAAACTAAAAACGGCTCTTAGCCATGTAATAGAGAATGGCCGAGCCAGAGAAGAATTTAGAATTCTATCTAATTATCAATATACATTTTTTAAATTATTAGTGGATGCGTACATAACACTTATTTTAAAATAGCGATGCTTTGATCCCGCCACAAAGGTTGCGTACGTTTGCAGCCGCTATCTTGTAGCCGTGCATTTGACCTCTCTGGCCGCGCTCATGTAATGGCGCCCTTGGGGCAAATGTGTGACTACAGATAAAAATAGAATAAATAAATTGTTAAGAGTAAGTATTAAAATGTATACTAAGAACATATTCTTGTATAATTGGCAGTTTGTTCCTAGTATTCTAAAGTTTCGTGGTCTCGTCTCTTTGGCCAGTATACGGGGCGTAAGGCTGCGGATCCCTAATATTCTAGGGTTTTGGGGTCTCATATCTTTGGCGAGGTCAGCGGCACGAGGCTGCGGGTGTGCGACTACTGTAAGGTTTCGGCGAGTTGCTGTGGTGATTTCGACGAGCTCTTTGCGATGGTAAAGTTAGGGGGGGGGGTATTATTATGATATCATATGTGAGGGGAGACGGGTCCGGGAGGGAGTCAACGGTGGTTGGGCAGAGAAGCTCCGGCGATTAGCTTGTCGCGAAAACGGTGGAGATCGGTGTAGCAAGAGCATACGGGCCCGGGCAGGACTTATCGGAGGTAGGGTAGAAAACTCTGGCGATTAGTGTGCCGCGGATTTGGATGATTGATGGCTCAGTATTGGGACGGATCTGGCGCCGATGAGCAGATTTATGTAAGCATATCGAACTAGGGGGTCTTGGTTTTCTAAAGCTTCAATACGTCCTCGGGGTGTCCAATTGAGCTCGGTATCGGGAGGGATTGGGAGTTCTCCAGCGTCGAGGCTGATATTGGTAAGCACAAAGAGTTTGGAGGACTTGAATTATTAAAGATTCGCGAATCCCATATTGATCGCAAGGTTGATCGAGGAAGCTGGTTTAATGTGTTCTGTTGTGAGATCACGAGGGTTCTCCATCCGTATGAGGCGGAGGCCGTGGCTCTACATGATGCTAAACATGTCGAGTCGAACGTCTCTGTAGGTATCATTAACGATTGTTGCTGCGTACTATCCACTTCTGGAACATGTGTTTTTATTTATTTTGCTGGTCGCTCCTGTCATTTTGTGTCTCATAAATTAGTCAGGTACGCTTTAAGTAACAGTAGCTGGGATCGTGGTGCAGGGTCTATCCCACCATCTGTTACTTCTTCTGTCCGACATTATGCGAGTTAGTTGTTTAATAATGTTCATGTTTTCCCTAAAAGAGAACATATTCTTGTATATGTTAGTATTTGACACACTTAAAAAATAAAACTATTTACTTAACCTTAAGAGAATCCGCTTCCCATAACTTAATTAATCAATACATTAATACAATATAATATGTTGAGATTAGCTTTTCTCAAAAAAATAATATTGAGATTAGTGGTGTCATTTTGATTATTCAATCGACCGTGAAAACATGAATATTCCAAATTTAGCTAAACAACCTAATAATAGTTAAGTTTTAGTGCGTATGAAATGATTTTAGGTTTGACTCTTTCCGAGGGAGAAGAAACCAAACAAACAACTTGCAACCTAAATTAGATTTGGGTTCATTTCACATCATTTGCACTCTTATGCGAAGTAGGGTTGGTCCCATTTTCTTGCGGGACACCATGCTATGAGCAAGTTGGCAATTTTAACCCATATTCTCTTAATTAAATAATCATCTAGCTTATACATTGAACATTGGAATTGAAATTCGCACTGCATTCAATATAAATTTCTGGGAAAAAATTCACCTGCCTATACCCAAATAAGTTGTTTTGCACGCAACTTTACAGATAAATATTTTTTGGCTTGATGAATATATTTGATAAAATTGTCATCGTTACTCATTTGATACGTTCCATTAGTCTTTTACTTTATTTTAATTTTTTATTTTGTGAAAATACTAAACTATCCTTATATTTAAAATGAGTTTTTATAACTTGATAGAAAATACTAAAATGCCTTTAATTATTGTTTTAATTTTCAAAAAAATGCTCTCCCTCCCTCTCCCTCCCTTCCCTCCTAGAGTAGAGTCAATGATGCTGATAAAAAAATACAGGGACGCAACTCTACCTGGTGAATAGTTGGGATCATTTATACAAGTCCACCATTTGATCTTTCTCCTTCTTTCTCAAATCGTAAAAAGGGAAAAAAACGTCTGGGTGGAGAAGACTAGCAGCTGCCAGCTACAGATGAAAAGGGAGAGACATAGCTCCATCAACATAGGCCCTTTTGCCGTAACAATTTCATTTAAAAAAACCATATGAATTATTTAATTTTCCACAAATAAGGCAATTTCTTTCGACGCGTTTCTCGTTTTCACCACAAGAACAAGGAAAATCGGAGAAGGTACACCAACTAATTCGCTGGAAAAAAATTGGAAACACTACACTTTTGGCGATTTAATTTGGATTCGGCGTGGCCCAACACCGTTGAACCTCCTTTTCTTTTACTTTTAGATTTCTATTTTCGCCTGAAAAAATGGCTATAAGGCAAACAGAGAGAGAGACGGGGTAATGACATGTAATTAAAATTGAGATTATAGTTAAGGGTATTTTAGTCTTTTCAACTAAGTTTAAAAAACCATTCAAATATCAAGGGTATTTTAGTCTTTTCACAAAAAATTCAAACAAATCTAAAACTAATGCAACTTGACGGAATGAGCAATAATGACAATTTTGCCAAAGTTGCGTATTTGATCACCAAGCCACAAAAATATTTAAGTGTAATTATGTGCAAAACAACTTATTATATATGTAGTCAGGTGAAAATTTTCCAACCTTTTATGTCTACCAACATAACTACGCACAACTACTGCGTAGAAAATATATTAAATTGATTTCACTAGTGTTCAATGGTAAAATGTTTGATCTTATAAATTGGTAATTGAAATTCTAAGTTATGAAATCTTAACCATATAAATAAATAGTAGGAAAAAGGACAATATACTACCCTTAACTATAGCTTATTCACACTTTTGTACACCCTAATGTTAGTATTCCGCTAGAATTAACGACTAAAAATGGGTCACGTGCCTACACGTGACTATTTCATTAAATGAAATACCCATAATACCCTCGGCTAAAAAAATAAAAAACCCAAAAAATCATATTTTTCTCTCACCCTCGCATTTCTTTCTCTCTTATGCAACACTCTAAATCTCTATTTGTATTCCCAAAATGAATCACTCAATGCCTTCAAAAGGTTCACACAACAATCCCACTTTGCTTCAAAGGATTCATGAAACACTCCCATGATTCACTCAAATTATGGCTTAAATTTTTTTTTCTTCCCAATTTTCTTTCTGGATGTTAGATTATTCATATATACTAGATTTAGGGTCGATTTTCAATTTTCAAATGATTTCCATGGTTTTTGAGCGACGAATATACATGGGTTTGCTTCAAAGTAAGAGATTTTTGTTCAATTTCATCTAAAAATGGAAGACAAATTACTTTATTGGCTTGATTTTGAGGGTGTACTATAAAATTTTTGAAATCAATAACCCACAAGTCGATTTCTTTGTTGATTTGTTCAATTAAAGTCACCTCCTCTAGGTCAAAACATACAAGAAAGGGTAGAATGGGATGGTGAAGGAGGCGGAAGGAGAAAGAGAGAAAAAAAAAGTTTCAACGACATACTTTTGAAAATTTGGATGTCATTGAGGGGATTTTAGTCATTTAAAGTTTCTATTAACAGAGCTAACATAGATGTTCCGAATTGATAGTCAGGGTATTAAAAAGAGAAAAAAAAATTAGGGTCTCAAATTTTAAATCAAATATAATTAGGTGCAGTAAATTGTTCCTTTCCCAAAATAGTATATATGTGATTGTAAAATAATGTTTGCTTCAATTTTATTAGACTATTTATTCGCTCAAAATTCACAACCATTTGTACCTATTTGTATAAAATCTCAAGATACATGAGTCCCACTACTGCTTGCATGTTAGATCTTATACATAATCATCGTACCAATCTCAAAATCATCTACAACCTTTACTATCGAATGTTTCGCAGAGATGTACACCGTTAGAAAGGTGAAAAACGTAGTCATTAATTATGACAGCAGACGTCCTTTGTCATTAGGTCTGCCACCTCAATGCGGCAGTCGTTAATAGGGACGTTGTACATAGTGCACTCTCAGCCTATGGTCACTATAGTGACGGAGAATTTAAATGAGTCCGGTATCCTTAAGTTCACAGAGTTGAATGGAACACTGTCCTTGTAGGGATGATGATCAGACGAATGTTCGTCGTCACTATCAAGATGGCGAACCTGTTCAAGTCTGACGTTACTATGACGACGAAAATCTCGTGCAAGTCCACCGTCCATAGAAAGTAGACAAAAAGTCTCTAGCAAAAATAGTCAAAAACCAAGATCGACCCAGATATATGAGCAGACCTCAGAGGAGGACCAGAGGAGGAGGAAGAAGAAGAAAAAGAAGAAGGTTGGTTGAGATTCTAGGAGTGTACCCTGAATATGAATTCAACCTCCCGTTTGGAAAAAAACTATAATTTTTTTATTTTTTTTCTGGATATGTATTTTAGGTTTAATAGAATAAATTTTTTTTCTTGATACGTATTTTAGGTTTAATAGATGAGTTATTGTTCGAAATATAAAATAACTTTGGTTGAATCAGAGGTTGAATCAGAGAGATTAGGGAGGTTTAAGAGAGAGAGGTTGAAAAAGATGAAGGGGCAAATTTGCCATTCACATAATTTGGTTACAAAGTGTAAAACGGAGATAAGGTGTTTTGTTTAGATGACCTAAGATATTAAAAACAACTTTAGGTGTACTAAAATAAAAAAAAAGGTTTGGACAGGTGTACATATGTGCAATCATCCCAAAAAATAAAAATATAATATAATACACAAAGTTATAATTCAAATAAAAATTATAAATTGTCTATGATTGGCATTGAGCCGTCGATCTAGCACCCGTGGTTGCTAGTTTATTTGATTTCTATTAATCAATTCACCGTTACCTTTGTGTTATTTTCTGCTTGATTGCTTGAGTGACACACACACATAAATCACCAACTATTGGACTTCGTCCCTATTTACATCCGCAATTTAAATATAAATTATCTGAGTACGGACCCGCGTTTGATCTCTGTGGAATCGACCCGGATACTAGTCGGTTACAATACTCGACGAACAGCGATTTACGCGATCCTTTACAAGGTTCGGTTGTGGACACCAACCGAATCACGAGCGTCAGCAAGCGATCTGATTAACTCCCATGTGAGATGCATGTAATGTCTATTAGGATTCCCATACACTCCTGTTATGTTTACCTATTTCTTATCTCATTGGTTTGCCAATATATGTATATGCCTTCTTGAAGATGAGATGCCAGTTACTCCCTTGCCATCATTCCAAAACAAAGCCAACCCCCCACTTCTTCCTACCGGGTCAACTCCACAAACTCCTTCGAACTTCAACCTCCCACACAGCTTTAAGCTGCACCTGTGTGCAGTATGTTTCACAGAGGAAAATATAGTCGGGTCTCTTTGATGTTGTTATCTCCAGCAAGAACTATATTGCCTGAGGCTTCCCAAACCCCTGCAGTTCCACGATATGGTACTCATTGGTCCCAGTGGGACCTCTCAACTAGTCCCGCCGATATGTTAATCTGATTAAGATCAAAGTCTCATTCTCTTCCTCATTGTTCTAATCTCCTCCGCCTCAACCTACTGCTACCCTTTGGTGTTTCTCTCTCCTCACTTACCACCTGTACTTCTCTTAGCCACACTCTGCTCGTGGCTATGCTGCTTTCTCCAAGGTTCAACTTTGACTACTCCGAGTTTATTTTTGACCCCGAGAACCTCTTGTCGCCAATTTTTGGACCCTAGAACAATAACACGTAGACTCTCATTAAAAAGAATCCCTCAAATTTCTAGCAAATCATGTGGCTCACAATTAAGTTATAATTCATAAAAGATTGTGTTGGGGAAGTGTTGGTTCATCCAATATACACTACCAAATTAGCCTAACATTTCTTTCCTTGCACATGCATGGTCTGTGGCCTCCATTATTTGCTTCTAATTCATCTTAATCAATTAAGAACTCAAGCAATTATATATAGCTCAATGTTAAAACCTAGCCCTAATTAATAATACAACATATCAATGCTTTGTCATTCTTCACTAGATGATTAGAGGATATATATTTTTGTATTAAGTAAATATTTATTTAAATTAATTGGTTGCATCCAATCATTGACAGAAGTCTCCGTCATAGATGATGGTTGAGTTGTGGGGTGATGAAGTAGAAAACAAGTCTATTGTCGTCTAATTGAACACATCACCTTAATTAATTACTTAATCTTTAGGTTTTGCTAATTATATTCGCACTTTAATTAATTAACTATTATACCTGCGTATTTAAAATATATAAAACTGTCATTATTACTCTTGTTTCCTAAGCTAGGAACATAATATTTTTAGTTTTTGACAACTCATTCTTTGTCAGTGTTAGGAGTCATGAGTTCTAATTTCATACTGAATAAATAGCTAATATGTTTTTTTAACATGTAACCACTATTTATTTGAACATATGATCTTTGTAAGAGATAATTAATCACTTCCATGTAATCATATAAATTTAAACTTGAATATGCAATATTACATATGAGCATGATCTCAAAGTCCCACAAGCCTGAATTTAGCTACACATGGAACAATCCATAATTCTATGAGCAAGATCTTTTAAAGAACCAATTAATTTGGGGATTTTCCAACATACATGGTGACAGTAACCTAACCAATTGTTTTTAATCAGTGTTATTGGTTTCATAATCAAATGGTGCATAGATAATCATATGTGTGTGCACCAAATGGTGGGCCATGACCACGGCCAAACATATTTTGAAAATATCTTGTCAAAATTTCCATTTTGATGATATCCAAAATAGTAATTCGAAAGTAAAGGAAAGAAAAGTTCATTAAGAAAAGCAACTTGGATGGTGATATTTTGAAGACGATTACAATCAATAAAGCTTGACTCATCTTTACTACGGGAGACTCGTACATGAATAATAATATATTTATGTGTATGGATATTAAAGGACAAATTGCACGTGATAGTTCTAGTCACAAACATATGTTTACTTAGTGTTTACATTGTGCAACATACGTGCCTTTGTTGTATCATCACAGCTCCGTTAGATTTGAGATAAAATGACTAATTTATTTTATTTTAATTTTTAATTTCTTAACTCATGTCATCTCTAATGTACCTCCCTCTCCTTAGTAACACATCCAAAAGTATCGCATCACCCTAGTCAGGCCCTCCAGCTCTTGCGCCCACATCTGCCCATTGCCCACTGCCCACAAGCCGTGATAGAAATAATGAGGGATGTGAATATGATTTAACAAGCCGTCACTTCGTCTATTGATGGCCCAAACTGCTCCATCACTCCTACCGACTTGACAACCCTTTTTTGTAGCATGACCCTTCAGCAACCACCCGGTGACTGGTATATGAACACACTGCCCACACGACTTACAATCCATACATGGCTTCATCTCTCTTACCGTGTTTAAATTCTAGATCAGTTATTGTTGATAATTGTGCTTCTTTACCCGTCCCTTTTACCGGTCATTCCCCTATGCGTACCCCTAATCACTCTCTTTCCCTTCGTAATGTTTTAGCCAGTCCTCTCCTTACTAAAAACCTTGATTCTGTGTGCAAATTACACGTGATAACTCTTATTCAATTGAATTTGACCCTTATGGTTTTTCCGTAAAGGATCTCAAGATCAGGACTCTTCTTCAATGTGATAGCACTGTAGGATTTGTGCCCTAGTCCAACTTGTGTATTTCAATTTATGTAATGTTTAACATTTCGTGGAATAAATGAAATCGACATTTTTATTACTAA
>JAYMTP010008267.1:0-10226 GCA_036897365.1 Geranium brycei
ATTCAAAAATACCTCTCATCTTTCGCACCAATTATACAATTTTATTTCATACAATACTAAACTATAAACTATAGTTATAAACATACATTCGAAATCAAAAGTTATACAATCCCATCAAACTGCAATTGAACATTATACTTTAAATAAACTTCAGTTCGAATTTTTTCTTCAAATTTCCGTTCGAACATTATACAAACAATAATCAAATAATTATCTTTAAATTATAGCAAAAACCGATATATTATTCACATTTCTCAACTTTACATATATACTTCAACTCGATTCCCGATTCGACACCTCTCGTGTCCAAAATCACACTCCTACCTAATTGTAAGGATCAATTCAAAAATACCTCTTATATATATATATCTTTTCTAGAAATATAATTTTGTGAAATGGCAGTGAAGTAAATATCCTGAAAAGTTTCAGATAGGTTCATTATTGTTTTTCTCAGGGACTCGGTTTTTAGTAAAGTGGCATCTTAATGGCGCAGACGAATACGTCAAACTGCCATTTTCAGGTGACGTCATTTAATATTTATCATTCAACCATAAATGCTGTAATATATAATATCAATAGAAAATAAAATAATATAGTATAGTATAGTAATGAATTTTTCATAATTCAGAGTCTGCTACGAAAAAAGAAAAAGGTGGTAATTACTGCAATATAAAAAGCCGCTTCGGGACGAAAAATTATTGTCACATCAATACCTTCTCATTTATAAACTTTCGTAAATTTTCATTTATGGACAGAGACGGATCTAGAAATTTTTTTAAGAAAAGACAAAATTTACACTAAAATTTTAATTTAATTAATATTATAATAAATTAAAAATTAATTTTTACAATAAAATAATTACTAAATATATATAAAAAAATTAATTCGAGTTTGATTATTTACTTTTTAGTTGAGTTCGAATTTAACTTTCATGTATATATAAATTAAAGCAAAAAAAATACTTACGTCAACATAAATGAACAATGAATATAAATTATAACGATTAATTGTGTAAATTACTATCATTTAGAGGTTACAAGGGTTGTGTTATTGCCACTAAGCCAACTGGTTGTTTCGTAAATTCTAGACAATATGATTTGTATTAAAAATTTTCGAATTCTTCGGCGAAGGTATGCATGTATGTAGGTAGATCGATGATATCTATGGAGACGAGGCTAACAACATCGTACATAAAAGCAAATGAAATGGATGACAAGTTGTTGTCTATCACAATAATGAAGGGAGAGAAGTTACATGACATTTAATACCATACAAAATGAAGATAAAACGAACACAAATAAACAATATGTGTTTGATCTCGCGAAACCTAGACATTCACACCCTAAATACCAAAATATTACAATGAACTATATTTACAATGGGTGTATAAAATAAATAAAAACATAAATATATTACACAAATAAATCCGATTACATCATGTAACCTCGAATACAGTTGATCCTTTTTGAGCAATAACTCTTCAGAATGAATATTTCACATATTCTGCATGTAAGATTTCTCTCAAACACGTGACGAATTCTGGTCGGACAAAACATCCAGAAAGCAAACTGCAATATCTGAATCATCCGTGAATTACAAAAATTGAAATAAAAACTAGAGGAAAGAGGGTTCGCCACGATGTACTAACTCTTTATTTAGGGTTTTTTATATGTATAATAGATTACACTACGTCTTAAGAACTCTTAAGAATCACAAGTTTGACGCTGTTTTACTTCATCATAGCATAGTCGAGCCCAAATCTTGATACAATTTGCCGATAAAAAAAAAGATTACACCAAGTATATAACTTCCTATATTCAATAAAATCACATTTTTTATTCGAGCTTAAAAATTCATGTAGTCATAAAAACAAACACGTAATTATTTTTTTTTGAAAACCTCAATTAAATTAGATTTTAAAATGATATTAAGTTATTATTATTATTTAACGAGAAAGAATTAAATAACAATAGGGATACCAGCTTGAGTGTGGCTTGTCTATTTCTTAAACCAAATCGATATTCATAAATACCGGTCTGGCACCTACATTTTGTTTATGGCATAGATTGTGTGTTTCTTATAAATAATACAGTAATTCACAGTAATTAAATGTGTACTTTAACATGATTAATTATGAACGACAAAATACTCAGAATTCAACATATTCCTATATTCTCGATGTTGGATTAAAAATCCTATTTGAGCACATATTATTAAAGATATCATATTGATACAATTAAGTGACCAATTTAATTAATATGTATTTTAAGTATAACAATTATCATGAAATTAAAAGTATAGAAACCAAATGTGATTTATAATTCTATGAGGGGCTGAATTATAAATTACACAATTAGATAACTTAAATTGGTTATTTAATTTTACGTAGCTGAAGTTGGGTTATGGTCTCTAAGAATTCAGCGTAATCTCTTCTCGTTCTTATACCCCATCAAAAAAGAAGAAAAATATAGAAAAACAAAATAAAACTTGAGAACTCTGAACTTTTAACTCCGATCTCCATGAATGGCTCAGGTTACTGTTTCTAATCTAGTATATATAATCCCTTTATATTTAGCAAATGAACTATAAAATATGCATAATATAAGGTTTATGTATGCTAGTAACATGATAGATTTGTGAATCTGAAGGTTGTAAATTGGTTTATAAATCCAACGCTCGATTCATTCAAATGAGATATAAAAGTAAAATAAAAAATAAAACTAATCCTAAAAAGGACAAAACAACATGATCTAATTTCTCTAACATGATCCAAAACAGTAACAAGATCATCACAAAATTTGTCACATTTTCATTACATAGTTCGTGTTCGTGTAGGTTTGGTTGCTTTATACGGACTCGTCGAAGAATGGGCCAATGAGAAACAGAGGAACAGAACGGAAAGATCCAACAGAAGAGATACGCAGAGAATAGTGTAACGGAAGTGTCGCTTTCAAAGCGACTGTGACGATTCACTATAATCTTTTCCACTTGTCTTAAAGTAAACATCCATTTTCAAAAATTGAAGGTCGTTTTGTAAAATCTGTACACATCATTTGTTGACTTGTGAGCATTGATGTTATTTTTTGTTATTTTATTTGTCGGTGTAAATAGTTTTTTTTAATGAGGTGAATGATACATAAATTAAATAATTATTTAAAATTCAAACTGATTATTAATAGCATGATTTAAATTAATTAATTATGAGAATAATAATAATATGTCACATAAACTTTGACGTGTAGGTCGATATAAATCTCAAAATTATTTACTTTATTTTATGAGATCAAGAAAAGGTTCAACAATTTCAATTACATGTGAATATAAGAGTGTTACTATAAAAACATTATTTATTTTAGTCTCAATTTTATTTAAAATAATGTCATTCATTTTAAGACAAGTCAATGATTCTTATTATCAAACACAAACATTTAATCACCTTATCCTTACGTGTTTTCACACAATTTTTGTTATTAGCTTCCCGATTTTAAAATTTAGGTGAGGATATTATCACATCGAATATTGTCGCGTTGTTCTACTAGACATGTAGTTAATATTGTTTGCGTAATAAAGTTGGATGTTTTTATAAAAAAACTTTTTTATGAGTAAGGTAATAAGGAAAATAACAATAATCTTTTTTATACATAAACTAACAGGTTGTTTACGGTTCGATTTTGAACCGAACCAATCAATTCAAATTTAAGAAAAATACTAACCGAAATTGTATCAACGAAATTCGATTCAGTTTGGTTTTAAATATATCGGTTTTTTATGAACCGTATATCATGAAATTGTCATATTTTAGACCGTTTCAACTCATTATTTGACTTATTGATTTTTAACTGGATTTACACTAAACCGTTTTTCATGAGATTCTCACATTTGTGCCGATTTTGACTTATTAATTGTTGGCCCAATATTTTCACGTCCAGCTAATAAAGATCGATGACTTAAAAATGAGCCACCACATGTCCAAATCAATCGATTTCCAGCTCGTATCTATCTTTTATTGATTACTACTTTACAAATCAAAATTAAACCGACAAATTTCACTTCGATTCAGTTTTGAACATAATCGAATCCATCCCTCTTAATTCAATTATTTTTGATCAGTTATGTTATTTTTAAACACGTTCCTACCTAACTATTTATTTAAAAAATTGTTATTATATAATATATATCACCCCGTCTCTGGATTATAACACGACTTTTCGTGAGGTGGGACCCACAAAACAGAGCCTGTGGGCCACACAGCTCGTAAAATAATAATCAGTGTGTATACAAAAGCAAGAACCAGAGATACACAGAAACCATGTTACGGTGTACGTACTCTCCTCCATAGCCATTGGCCTCTCTCTCTCTCTCTCTCTTCAACAATCGCCCCCAAATTCCTAGGGTTTGTTTGTGTTCAATCCAAGCTTCTGTAGATTTCTCCTCCGTCTTCCAGATTCGATTGCTGAATCTGCACCAGCTCCTCTCTCTCTCAGGTACTATTTTGTACCTCAGATCGCGTCTCTTTCGGCTTTCATGCACCGCAGTGACCTATTCAAACGCATCGCCTCCTCATTTTTCTGGTCTGAATCTGGAATTTTCCATTTCGAGCTCCGGAGATTCGGTTCTCTGGTTCGCATTGCTCCGAGAGTACTGTTTCCAGGAATTTACTTCTTTTTTTTCCTTTTAAATTTTCATCTTACTTGATTTTTTTTCTCGTATTTTCGGATCGGTTGAGCTTATGGTTAGTATTTGTGTGTTTCTGGGTTTTTTTTATTTCGTTTGTTGAGTTCTGAAGAGTATTGCAGTTATGGAAAAAAATCAGATCGGAGATTTTATATGATTTTGTTATTTATTTTTGTTGATTCGGTTGGCATTTGCCTGTTTGAGCTCGGAGTGGGAAAATTGAAGAGTGAGATTGGGTTTTTTAGAATTGAATTTGAAGATCCCACTCCAAAATGGAAAAAATAAGGCCAATACGGAGGTAGATTTGAAGTTTCAGGCAAAAAAAGAATATCACTCGTAGAGTATATAATATATTCCATGTACTTGTCAATTTGTCATGCAGTTTTCTGATTCGAACCCGTATAAATATGGTAGCTGATGGTTATGTGATCGGAGCATACTATTTGATTCTGTGGGTGATTAAGATTGTGATGGGAGGGAGCAAGTGAAGATTGTAGCTAGAAATAGAATCCCCTTTGTTTTTTTCTGGGCATGTTTGATCCTCATCCTTGTAAATTTTGATTATAAGTTTAAGACTACTGTTGATTTTTCCTGCTAACTGAAAGTTATTTCATTTTTGGTGTTCTGAACAAATTTGCCGGCTAGTATTAAATTTACAAACATGTAGATTTAGCCTTAGATGGTTCATACGTCTATTAATATCATTTCGTGGCGTTCATAACCATGATGCACTCTTGTTAAGACATCTCATGTGATTAAGTTAATACTTATCCTCCCCCTCACATGTCCTCTTCATAGTTTACTGTTTTTTGTATTAATTTCTGGTGCTCGTTTATGCAGGATTTGGATGTTGCATCTTCAAATGAGTCGAACGAGCCGATGCTATTGAACTTTGTACTTTTGCTACTCAAATTCATCTCCAGCAGTGAAAAATTAGCATAAATTGGCAGGTATATCCTTAAATTTGGTGGAATTGAGTAAACACTGGCGATGGGTTCATGCTCTGGTACTTGTGAAATTGTTGAAGTAAAGGACGAGCCACATTCTATACCATGTTCTAGAGGAACTTATGGGCTAAAGTCTGGATTCAGCGTCGGTGACAAGGACCACAAGCTTCCTGTATTAAAAATGAAATGCAAGGAGTCTTTAGAAGATGATATTAATCGCCTTTTTGAGGCAATTTCTCTTAGAAACTCATCAAAGGGTTTGGCTTTCTCGCCCCAAGAAGGCACAAGCCCTTTGAGGAAGAATGCCTTGAAAAAGCCAATCAGTACGAGCATGCCTCCTTCACACAGAGTTGGACATTCTGAGTCCGTATCTCTGAAGCAAGCGTTAAGAGAGCTAAGCATTTCTAAGGCCTCGGAAATGGCTGCTACGAGACGTCTTTCAAAGTCCTCAGTTCCTTCGAGAAATTCTGAAGCTGAGAGAATCCAAAGTCTGTACAAGACAGTTGTAGTTGAAAATCATGTTGGTGTATCCATAGATGAAGATAAAGGGCACATTCATGAAACCTCACTGGTGGCCGAAGAACACAGAGCCGACTCTCAGAAGCCACCTCATCATCCTCAAGTGTCCAAGAAGTTATCCAATGGAACCGTTCAATCCTCTTCTCTACACACCATAGCCCTACAGAACGGTAAGGAGACTACACTATTGCCAAATGATGTTGTTTCTGTACCCATACATCTTGAAGTTCCCAAGATAAAGACATCAAATTTAGGTGCTTTTTCATCCCCACAAAATGTTGTGGCAACAACAGACAGTATCAGACAGACAGCTCCAAAGCAAAAAGAGATTGTTTCTACATCCAAAAAAGTTGTTGCTCAAACATTAAAAATGGAACTGGCCCAGGAAGATAGGTATTCACCACCCCCTACTCCATCATGTTCTAATACTGCTGGCAAAAAGGTAGAGCTAAACAAAAAAGTTTCCGCACCAACAAAGGTGACCAATAAAGCATCAGCACCAAAATCGGGTCGAAAAGGCAGGTTGCAGACACCACTGTCATCATCTAGCTCAGTCAGTGGCAATAGGGTTAACAAGTTAACGAGAAACACACCACGATCAATCAAACCAGTTCCCAGGGACAAGACACCTGCTAAGAAGAAAAACCAGGATTCAACTTCTCTTCCCTACAATAATGAAGTTAACAGTGACTTAGAGCCTAGTACAAGTGAACCGGTTTGCCAGAGATGTCGGTGCAATATGAAGGATGCTAGCAAAGAACCTGATCAACACACTTCAGCATCCCAAGTGAAATCTGCTTCGAGCAAAGCAGGCTTTACTTCTAGTAGCTGTAACAATGGCAGTACTGTCACACCAAAAGTGAAGAGCTCTAAATCAATGGAAAAGGGAGAATTTTCCCATAGCTCAAAAAGCAGTGCTGGTGAGTATAGCAGCAGTACAAGTAATAGTGACGAGAGCAATCTAAGTGGGTCTAGTTGTGGCAATAGACCTCACATGTCAAAAGATGTAAGATGGGAAGCTATGCGCCGCATCAGAATGCAGCATGGAGTCCTGGATTTGAATCACTTTAACCTTTTGAAGAAGCTTGGGTGTGGAGACATAGGGACTGTTTATCTTGCAGAGTTAATTGGTACAAACTGCCTTTTTGCTATAAAAGTCATGGATAATGAGTTCTTAGCGAAGAGGAAGAAGATGCCAAGGGCCCAGACTGAAAGAGAGATATTGGGAATGTTGGATCATCCTTTTCTCCCTACACTCTTTGCCCAATTTACAACGGATAGTTTGTCGTGCCTAGTTATGGAGTATTGTCCTGGTGGGGATTTGCATGTCCTTCGTCAGAAGCAACCGGGCAGGAATTATTCCGAGCAAGCAGCAAGGTATGCCTAAACCCAATATCTGTTTATTATAGTGTCTGTGCCTATCAGTCGTGCTTCTGATAAAATATTATGGGTGATCAAGCACAAACAGCGATAGATGAAAAAAGAATTATAAACCAAAAATTGTTTTATTTGTATTTAGTTATTACAAAAAGAATTTTGAAATTGATTGCGCATGTACGTTCAGCCCATCCGCCAATAATGATCTTGAATGAGCTCATTATTATACAGTATGGTTTGTGAAGGATGAAAATCAAAGTGGTTTGGTTTTATTTTATTCAAACTTTCCTACCTATAACTGCAATATGTGTTATTCTTTGAATTAAACCAGTAATTTTACATGCCTTTGTAAACAAGGTTTGTTATTTTAATGTCCATTGAGCAAGTGCTGTCCTCCTATAGTCTACTTGAAGTCAGTTTAATAAGTCTTTTGGTCATAGGTTTTGGTTTAGTATATGTGGAACTCATATTTTTATTTGATGAAAGTTTTTAGGCAATGTCACATTAGTCCTGCCCTGTATGCTCACATAGAAATTTGTCTACTTCCCGAAGGTATGCGTGTGGACATATGAATGGTTTTGTCTGTTAATTGTTGTTAAACTTAAAGGAACGCGGTTTCAACACTTAGCATTGAAACATGTTTATTATTAGCTGATGTAGTAACTTATTTGGAAAGGCTTCTGGTTGGTTCCATTATTTTAAGTGTGCTTCTATATTGTGCTGAATTTCACACTAAATTAGTTTGTCATTCAATCTTATAATTTGCAGTGTTCTAAAAATCCCTGGTTTGTCCGATTAATCCTCGATTACTCCCCGATTAATCTTCTATAATTCTCAATTGATCCTTCAATCCGATATATTTTCCGACAAGTCCCCATAAGGCCCTCTCTGCCCGACTAGCGCTTAGCGTTTTTTTAGAACATTGATAATTTGTCAATTTCCTTCCAAGTCTTTGCTTTAAGTTGTCTGTTTCCTATACCGCTCCATTAGCTTATCTCATAGTTTAAATTCACATTAAATCGTTATGCAGGTTTTACGTCGCTGAAGTCCTCCTCGCTCTGGAGTACTTACACATGCTCGGAGTTGTATACCGAGACTTAAAACCCGAAAACATCCTTGTCCGGGAAGACGGCCACATCATGCTGACAGATTTTGACCTGTCACTGCGATGCACTGTAAACCCAACGCTCGTAAAGTCCTCACCCTCCAGCATGGCGGCGGAACCCGCAAAGATGTCTGGTCCATGCGCCGCATCAAACTGCATCCAGCCCTTCTGCATCGAGCCCTCCTGCCAAGTCACGTGCTTCGGCCCCCGGTTCCTGCCCGCCTCTGCCAAGGCCCGGAAGATAAAAGCCGACCTCGACCTCGCGGCCCACATCAGGTCGCTCCCACAGCTCGTGGCCGAGCCCACCGACGCCCGGTCCAACTCCTTCGTGGGCACCCACGAGTACCTGGCACCCGAGATCATCAAAGGCGAGGGCCACGGGGCCGCGGTCGACTGGTGGACCTTTGGGATCTTCCTCTACGAGCTGCTCTACGGTAAAACGCCCTTCAAGGGCTCTGGGAACGACGAGACACTATCCAACGTTGTGACGCATAACCTCAGGTTCCCCGACGGCCCTATGGTCAGCTTCCACGCCCGGGACCTCATCAGACAATTACTGGTAAAGGAGCCCGAGCATCGCCTGGGATCGGAAAAGGGCGCTGCCGAGATCAAGCAGCACCCGTTCTTCGAAGGCTTGAACTGCTGATAAGATGCGCTGCACCGCCGGAGTTGCCTGAGATTCATGATTTTGGAGCTCCTCAAGAGAACACTGTTTCTCAGGAAACTGAGGCCAAGTTTTTGGAGTGTAAAGCTACAGGAGAGCACTTGGAGTTTGAGTTGTTCTAGCAGAGACATGTATTAGGTAAAGAAGAAGAGAAAAATGTGACAGAGAGAAGGTGGTAGCAAAATTGGAATGTGATGTATATTTCAATCCCAGAATATTGTAGTACAGATATGCTTGTTGCTATAGTATATGAAAAATTCAGGCTGCAATGGGTGGTTTTTGGTGCATGGTTCATGTCAAGTTCAGTGAGCTCATGAATCCTCAGTTATTGGTGCTTAATGTAGAGTTTTTACTGCACGAGTTCGAAAAAACCCGAACCGATTCAAATCGACTTGTGAAAAACCGAACCAAAGCAGTTTGTTTCGGTTTTGATTTGTAAAAAGTTGAACTGATAGTAAGCCGAGCCGTATTCTGTCAGTTCTTTTTCGGTTCTAGTTTTTTTAGAACCAACCAGCTTGGTTTGTTTCGGTTTTAGACCAGCTTGATTCAAAACTGAATTGTGGACAACCCTAATTTCTAGTGACAAATTCAAGGTCAAAGTTAAACTCTTTTAATTAAATTAAATTTGTTATGATGAAATTTATATGATCAGAGCTCGACCTTAAATATATAACTTGATCGGGTTCGAATTGTGCTTGAGTCGAATTATTATTTTCAAATCGAGACTTGATAAATGCAAGTTCGATTCGTTTTGTTTACATCTTTAATTGGAAATTTATAGGTAGGGTTGTAAACGAGTAGAGTTTTTATCGAGCCATTCGGGCTCCATTCGTTAAATATTCGTTTTCGGCTCATTATAATTGAGCTCGAGCCAAATTCGAACTTGAGATTAACCTTGTTTAATAAATGAGTCGTGCTCGAGTTTGACCTTTTCATACTC
>JAYMTP010008268.1:0-10225 GCA_036897365.1 Geranium brycei
GATTGATGTAAGCCCAACGTACAGAGATAGTGTTTTCACTGTTACGAGTGCTGTATTAAATTACAAACTCTTGTTTCAATTACAAACCTACAAATCATTTTTGACCTACACGATAAAATATTGACGATAAATATTTTATTCTAGTCTTTTGATCCGTAACCCTCATCGCACATCTCCCTCAATAAATTTCACCTATAAGTTATAGTAACATATTTCACCCACATACTATAGTTTGAAACCCGAGACTATCGTTAAAGTCGGGAACGCGTAACACTCGGCCCCTCCCCCCCTTATTACAATCGGTTTAACATCTTGTACAATGCGGACAAAATGAAACATTTTTAAAAAAGCTGAAAATTGTGAAATCATGATGATAGCGGAAAGAAGAGATATGACATTTTATTACATCTAACTATCGCGAAATGACACTTTCATACTCTAACTATTTTTCTCTTTTTTGTAGTACACTGACAATTTTTCTGTGTCAACCTACCTATGAAATGCATAAAATGCCTAAAATACCCCTCGATTAAGGAATCATAATTGAATTGGTTCAATTTGGTTTAAAAACCTAAAATTGAACCAGTTCAATTTATTACAAAAAATTAAAATTAAAATTGGTGAAATTACATTGTTGTCCTCTTCTTCAACCTCTCGCTCCTCTCTCGCCTATCTCCCTCTTCTTTGCAACCGAGCAACAGTGTAGAGTCACCATTATAATTATAGCAACCGAACAACAGTGTAGAGTCACCATTATAATTGTAGGATGTTTTCAATTATTTCTAATAAAAAAATTGAAGAAGAGGACAACAATGTAATTTAATCAATTTTAATTTTAAATTTTTGTAATAAGTTGAACCGGTTTAATTTTGTGTTTTAAAACCAAATTGAACCAGTTCAATTATGATTCCTTAATCCAGAGGTATTTTAAGCATTTTATTGGTAAGTTGTCACAAAAAAATGTCAGAGTAATAAAAATGAGAGAAAAATAATTAGGGTATGAACAAAGTGTCATTATCCCCGAAAATACTGAAACATGTTTCAAAAATAAATTGAAATTAGCATCGTAAAGTCGTGAAATCAATTGTTCAGTTGAAATCATTATGTATATTTATCAATTTGCTCCATGTATATTTAATAAATAATTTGTATAATAATAGATTTAATTGAATTATCTGTATAATATAATAGAGGTTTAATATCAGTCATGGATCATCTATCATCCGATAAATAGTAATGGTTTGTGAGTTTGTATTTGAAGCATAGTTTGCACGGGAATGCATCTTTATAAAACCCTGAATGGAAAATAGTTTTGTTAGGCAAAAAATGAAGAGTTTCGAAAACTCGAGAAAAAGTTAGCAGTAGTAACTTTGTATTTTTAAGGTTGTGCAAAGTTTGACGAATTCGATTCTACCAAATTATTTGAAATAAATAAAAAAAAACTCGAGAGTTTTAGAACACTACTTATTCACAAATACATATATTTAAAAATATTTGACCAAAATTTATGCATAAAATAATCAAATAACATGTATAATAATTATGATTCATATCAAAACTCGGAAATGTTGGATCAAGTGATAAGAAATTCACACGAATTTAAATGTTGGTACATGCAGGATTTTCGTTTGAACCTGATAAAGGTGTTAAAACACCAATAATACGGTTACCCGAATATCAGATAACAGTTTTTCTAAGGGTCGGCGGAATTGGGGTTTTCACGAGCAAAATTAAGATTTGAGTTTTGCTGTGTTATGCCCAAAAGGTAATTTCCCCCAAAAAGGAGGGTAGAGTCGTCACCAAAAAGAAGTCCCTGACACTATAAATTGTCTGCAAGTCAGAATCGAACCAAACACGGTTACACGAAGCACTCTCTCTTTGGTGCTAGGTCATTTTAAGGTTCGTTCCCATGAACCCAATCATTAACCATCTTCGCCAGCAAAACCCATAAAGCAATTTCCCAGAAATGTTCCACTACCTGATTTTAGCTTCCTTTTGTTTTTTTCAGGTTAAAGCTTCAATCTTTTTGCAAGCCACAGGGTAGAGCAGTCGCTACAAGGTTGGTACCTATGTATGCTATGTTTTTTGTAATTGAAGTGTTGTTTATGTCTCTGTTCGTCTCTGGAATTGTAATTTAATTAGACTTTACCTTGATCTGTCGTTCATGAAGATATTGTTTCAGTTTTCAATTTGTGAATTTTTCTGGGGAAGTTTTGCTGATGTTCTTGTTTTTTTCTGGGTATGGAGAAATTGAGGAGTGATTTGGTAAAGTTTGGTTTTTGGTATGTTTGTGAGGTTCAATTGTCTTGTAGTTTAGGGTATGATTTAGAGTTACAGCTTATAAGAGCTCAAATGTTATGTTTCTGAGTTTCTTCCTTCTGTTTCGATGTGAGATAGGGTTTTTGGGTATTTTTTAAATTCTGATTTCCTTTCTTTTGGGTGTTTTTGAAATTAGTCAACTTCGAGTTTGTTGTTTATCCCCAATTCAGGCGATGATGTGTAGATGTTGTGTTGGTTTTTCCTTTTCGCCCATTTTGTAACTCCTCTAGGATGCGTCATGAGAATGTCAGTGTCATCAATTTATTGCCTTTGATAAAATGAAAGGTCAGTCTTTGCCTAGTTTGGCCAACCTTCGGTGAGCTGTTTTCTTATCCGCACCCAATTAGATGACGTCTAAATGCCATGTGTATGTGTACCGACCTTTGCAAGCCTTAGGAACGGAGAATTTTCATGTTTACTTTTGGATCAAGGGTTTAAGGTTGTAATTTATGGTTTAACAAGTTAAGGTCCTGAACAGTTTTGGAAGTGTTGAGGAGGATAGGTTCTTCTTTATAGCTTATTTGGGTTGGTAGGTAATTATTTTGGAAGACCGCGTCTTCTTTTATAGTTTGTGATTCTCCTAATTCGTTTATATTATTGGAGAAAGCACACATAGTTCTATAGAGGACCATTGAACAGCGCAAAATAGTGGGCATATTTACTATGTTTGGTCGTGTTATTCACAATGAGCCTGCGTTATTTGCATAACTAAGCTATCGAATCTTTCTCCGATTCATAGCTATTTGATAGGGCTGTAAATGCAATATCGGTAAACGAACTTTATGTAAATCAAATCGGAAACACTTTTAGGGTCTTCGGGATTCACTATGCAAAAGCCGAACATCTGTAAGACCTCCATTTCTTAATTAAAAAAATACAGTACATAGATCAATCTAGTTTTTCACAATACTTCGTGAGTGGAATGTCTACCCGATTATCATGACAAAACTTCCATGGGAAGAGATGACACTTGGTCTGTGGTTCGTTCTGTAAGCACAGAGGCTATGTTTGGATTTTCCACCATGTTATATAAAAAAAGAACCTGAATTTGCAGTTTGGGGGATATTTGCTACCAAACTGATTAAACTCATGACCGCATAAATGATTTCTGGCCTTTTATCTTTACCTAGATTGATTTGAAATTTTCACGGGGGTTTGCCAGCCAATGGATTGAAAGAAAAACTCTGAGATACAATGTGTGTATGATATGTTACCGTTGATTAGGATTGATGTATATATCTACATAACAACTACCATTTTTCATGATAAAGATAAACTAATCGAACTTACTGTTGATTTGTAAGCATTGTTCACTAATTGTTCAGTTTGGTGCTTTCATTTCAGCTTTTTAATCCATCATAATCCGTCTGATTCAAATTTGTAATGTTTACCTTTTTTAGTTTTTAGCAGAATGGATCAGCAAGGGCACGGACAGTCCCTGGGTATGGGTAACCCCGGTCAGATGGCGTATGTTGCAAATCCATACCAGCAAAACCAAATGAGCGGTGCGCAGAATTCAGGCTCAGTCGTTACATCCGGCGGGGCGATGCAGTCCACCAGCCAGCCAGCCGGAGCTCAGCTCGGGCAGCACCAACTCGCCTACCAGCACATCCAGCAGCAGCAGCAACAGCAACTACAGCAGCAGCTCCAGTCCTTCTGGGCGAACCAATTCCAAGAGATCGAGAAGGTTTCGGATTTCAAGAACCACAGCCTCCCGCTAGCCAGGATCAAGAAGATCATGAAGGCCGACGAGGACGTGAGGATGATATCTGCCGAGGCGCCCGTGATATTCGCCAGGGCGTGTGAGATGTTCATCCTGGAGCTGACCCTGCGGTCCTGGAACCACACAGAGGAGAACAAGAGGAGGACGCTCCAGAAGAACGACATCGCGGCGGCGATCACGAGGACTGATATCTTCGACTTCTTGGTTGACATTGTGCCGAGGGAGGATCTTAAAGATGAGGTGCTCGCGTCGATCCCGAGGGGGACGATGCCTGTTGGCGGGTCCGCTGATTCTCTCCCATATATTTATATGCAAGCTCAACATTCGCCTCAGGTTGGAGCTCCTGGGATGATTATGGGAAAACCTGTCATGGACCCGGCTATGTATGGCCAACAGCCTCATCCCTACATGGCTCAACCGATGTGGCCACAGGCGCCAGAGCAGCAGCAACGATCGTCTTCGGATCATTAGCGCCTGTAACATGTAAGTTGAGAAAATGCTTAAACTCCTTTTAATTGTTATTACAGTTTATTTGGTTATCTTGATTTGTTTGCTTTCTTACTTCATTGTGGTCACCGTTCATATATGTGTTACTTTCCTGATATTAGTTTGATGAAGGTGGTTTGAATAATTAGATATCACGGTTTTGACCCTAACCTTTCAACTACACTTTCAATGTGTGTTCTCGTCATCTAAGGCTGATGATAAGGTCCAAATTGTTCGGGTTTGGTTCAATCCGATGGTTATATCTTCATAATTCAGGACTGTTTGGTGGTTTTTTTACTTGTATCTATTCATCATTTTTCAATAATGTATATTTTCCAGTCCTGGCATGTGTGTAGGATAAATAACTGAATATTGTTTATAGCAGTGTTAAAAAAATCTTCTATTAGTCCGATTAGTCTAATAATCCGATTAATCCCCTATTTGCTCCCCGAGGCTCTATTCTGCCCAACTATCGTCTAGCGTTTTCTAGAACACTGATTCATAGGATAAGAACACACATGGTTTTGTAAAGAAATAATATTAAACTTTGTCTTTACCGTGTGAAATGAACTAAACCTCACATTACTTTCTTCCATATTATTGGATCAGAAATATATTGTAATCGCTACATTCACTTATTTGTCTTTGTCATGATTTTAGCTTCTTGAGTTAATGTTCTGTATTGGATTTGCAGAATTTTCTGTATTTGTTAGCTGAAGACATGCAGAGACCTGTGCAAGGGATGTGCTTGGGAACAGAGTTCCATGCTATGGTTTACTTGGATAATACTCTATTATAAATTTATAATTATGATTTGGTAGTAAGGGCACTCTGGGAAATATGTATAAATAGAAACTCTACTTGGTAGTAATGCTTCTGTTCTGGTGTCATGGAAAAGTACACAGCTATGTGCTTCCTTTCCCTTGGTCTTGTTGTGTAATATTTCTCTTGAATTCATAGGTTTGATTTAATTGCTAATTTTGTTGAGACTTCAATCTGTTTTAAAGAGTTGTATGAATATTATTGACATAAATAGTGTGAATGTGTAACACATTAGCATAGAATTTCCCATGTTAGTCAAGATTAATTTCTTGGAATAGAGTTCTTGTTCTGGGAGGTTTTAAATTTTGAGGATCTTCACTTATTTGGCAATAGTTAAAGTTTGGATTCGGCAAGGTTGGTCCGAGGCGAGTTTTGTGATATTGTTTCATCGGGTTGGATCAGAGATATTGAGGCACATTGGAGTTCAAAATTAGGTTCATTGGGTTGCTTTGGAAATGTCCGTATTAAGAGTTTTGTGATTCTGTTTTGTCGGATAAGAGATATTAGGTCTTCGTTGAGTTTGAAACGGCAACATGAAGGGTTTAAAGCAAGCTTATTATTTCCATCAGAACAGACATATCAAATCCCCTCTATATTAAAATTGCCTTGGAAAAGATAATATGGTGGAGGTTTGAAATGAGTTTTGGATTATATCCCACCTATCAAATTAGAGATATCGAATCTCTATCTAGTTCAATATATTATACTTTAGGAATGACAGCACCATGAATTTGATTTATCGATATATTTTTCCCGCATCTTAGCCGGTCTTAGCCCTTATTTTGCACATTATTCTCCCTTTATATCGATCTATGCCTTCACAAATTTTTTAGTGTTATTTTATAAGTTTGAGGCAAAAAGTGAAGAAATTGAGCAAAAATCGACAAAAAAGATAATTATGAAGTGCATAAAAATCTTTTAGGAAGCATAACTCTCTCATTCGATATCCGTTTTAGATCTATAATATATCAAATTGAAAAATGTACAAATTGAAATGCTCAAAATAAACCAAGAATCGAACCAGAACTAACCGGATGAAATCGACCCAGTCTCGGTTTTAACTCTCTCTCTCTCTAACATGTGTTCATGTAGAATTAGCGTAGTCCCAAACACGTGTTTGTCTAAAATTATTAGCGTAGTCCCAGAATAAAAAATTGTGTTCGATCACGGTAGGTAAGCAAGTGCCTAACATGTGTGTCATAAATTAAATTTTGATTTTAAGATTTGTGATTTTTTTGTATCTGCAAATGTGTTAATATAAAATCAGTATATCTGATTTTTTTTATGCAAAACGTGTATATATTATGCAATTTGCTTAATTTTTTTATTTGTGTTACAGTATTTGTAAAAATGGATCTTCTTTTTTTGTTTACTGGTCATTTTAGTGCTACTTATTAAATTGTCAGCAAAACTTATAAAACTCAAATAGATATTGCACATCTTCTCGTGTAATTTAAGATCATTTGCTACGAATATTGTGGTCAAAACTCTCTATCAAGCTAGAGTACGTACTTTAGATATCTTAATTAAGCTAGGGTGATTAGGGATAGTTAATAGATGACCAAACTTAATTTAATTGTCGGCGCAAAATATATACTTTGGACATCTTATGTAATAATTTGAGAATGTATGGATCTATTTACTTAAATTATCGAAATACTCATATGATACTTTAGACATTCTAATTTTGAGTATGTACAGTTTACGTAAATAGTCGGCAGTACTTATAAATCTCAGATACATATACTTTAGATATATTTTGTTGTGTGTTAGAACCTGTGTGTTAATATCAACAAAAACAGAGCAAAACAGAAGACCAGAATAGGAAGAGAACCGCGCCGTGGTATGGTGGCCACTGACTTGAAAGCAATTTGTCTGATAGATCGTGGTGGCGATTGATTGTCGGTTGCCTCCGAGTTTAACACCGTTGTCACTCTGGTGCGCACCCACTTGCACAACAGAGCCTGGAACTAGGAAGACAAAATCCATGAATGATAGAATAAGCGGAGGATCTCGCAAGGAATGACCACTTCGATTGGACGAACAACGAACCGCAATTGTCAGATCATACCATCGAGAGTCACCAAAAAAGTATCAGAGAATCAGTGTTTGACGTATACGAGTAGTTCAAAAAAAAAATTGACCGTAAAGATACATGGCTGGTCCTATGGTATTTATAGGATGGACACAAAACACGTGTAATAAATACTCTGAAACAGAAAGTCAAACTGCGGGGAAATCTTGCATTTACTCCTCCGAAATCGAAATCATATCGAAAGGCCAAAATCCGAGACCAGATGGACGGCGGTGGCGAGGTTACTCTTAAAAGACTCATACGAATAAAAGAAGAGAGTAAAACAACTTAAACCCAAAAATTATTTCTAACCCTTTTTATGTAGAATTCAAAAAGAACAGGTTTGAAGACTTTTAACCACTTTAAACCCAAAATGGTGTAATAAGAGAATATGAGGAACTCATTTATACCCGAGGACGCACTCGATTTAAGTACATCAAAAGAGAAAATCTATTGTACTGAAAACATATATTACTTTATTGGACTCTCCGAAAAAAATTTAATGTGCGGAAAGTGCGGTGCACATTTCTTCACATATAAAAGATAGTTCCAAGTTCCAACCATTGATTCACATATATATCATCCTATATTTGAGACTCTCTCTAATTTGGTCGCCACGGTGAGTGCTCCGGCGTCCTCGCTTGTGTTTCAAGTGCACCGGTGCAAGCCGTAACTTATTGCTCCGGCAAGACCGACTCCACGCGAGCTCAAGAATCTCTCCGACATCAATGACCAAAATAGCTTTCGCTTTCACCTTGACGTTGTGCATTTCTACCGTAGAAACCCTTCAATGCACGGGAGAGACCCTGTTGGGGTCATCAGGGAGGCACTCGCTCGGGCGCTTGTTTTTTACTACCCCTCGCCGGGCGGCTCAGGGAAGGGCCAGGCCGGAAGCTCCACGTGGAATGCACCGGCGAGGGGGTGTTGTTCGTGGTGGCCGATGTGGATGTGGAGCTCAAGCAGTTTGGTGATCCGCCTCGGCCTCCTTTCCCGTGCTTCGAGGAACTCCTCTACCCTGTTCAGGGATGTCAAGAGATTCTTGACAGTCCTTTATTCCATTTTCAGGTGATACATATTGAAAACTATATTATATATATGTAATTTGGCTGGAGATAGAGTATCACATCTGAAAGATTTGAATATGTTTACTAACTTAGATAACAGTTTAAACCTCACCTAGTAGCTTGAGTTTGAGTTTTTAAGTGGATTAAACTTGTGACATGATAATGATCTTTTCTCACATGGAGGTCTGGATCAAAATCTAGTTTTCATTATAATCACATGGATCTATAATATATTAAAGATTTTAATAGAAAAACAATTCAATTCAAGTTTAATATTAATGATATGAGTTAACTTTACTTTTCAAATTTGGATATCATACTTAAACCAATATTTTTTTAAAAATGAAAACAATCATTCACTCATTAAATTGGGTGAGACAATCTACAAACATGTTTATACAAATAGTAACTTACATATTGAAACTTAGCATAGCTTACTGCAGAACACAATAAGTAAGTTTCCTCAATCAACCCTACAAACCAAATATACTCCAACAATGCAACGCACTAACAACACGATTTATCTTGAATCGTTACAACAACACATATGTACCAAAGGAAAATTTGAAAAATATTAATGGGAAATTTGTGTTTTTATTTCAAAATAAATACTAACACAATTTGGTAAAGTATAATATCGCAATAGTTATGATAACACACGTACCAAATTCACATCTAAATATAATTGCTTGTGGCTGTGTCGGGTCAAAGCACTTGAACTAGACCCGGACGACGAGGTAACTAATAGTTTGATTTTAGTTTTTTTTATCAGCAATAATTGAAGACATCTTATAGTACTAGGGGTGTTCACGGTTCGGTTTTTGAACTGAACTGAGAAAATCGAATCGAACCGACCGGTTTGGTTCTTGAAGAAATCAACCCAAAATCAAACTGAAAAAATTTGGTCGGTTTGATTGATTTTCGGTTTGAACCGAATTGAACCGAAAATCAGCCTCAAAACAAAAAAATTTCATAAATCAAGCAAAAAATAATTAGATTTCGGTCGGTTTTTAGAGGAATTATGCATAATAATTTTACACTAATTAAAATAAAACGTTAATAAAATCCAATTGAAAAACACCCTAAATTGAAGCATAAACTGGAGGATTCATCATAATTTGAACCAGAGTCGGTCGGTTCGATTTTTGGTCGGTTTTCACTAATTGAACCAAAACCGAACCGACCACATTTGAAACCGATCAAAACCGAACCGACCAAAACCGTCCATTTTCGGTTTGGTTTTGGTCAGTTCGGTTTTTTTTAACACCCCTATCTTATACGACTGGTATGTACAAAGATTCGAACTCAAGACTCATATGTGTTAAGTAAGCTTCTTATCGTTTGACCCAACTTGTGTTGGTTAGTTTGATTTTAATTATAATTTTAAGAAAATTAATTGTTGTTACATGCAAAAAGAGCCAAATATTATTTAAAACATAGTATTGAGTTTTTTTCACTATTTTTCATATTTATACAAACTTAAAGTTTTGATGGCTGATACAATTTTGAAAATCGCTGATGGTCATAAGCAGTTATAACTAACCCATCAAATATTTTTTTATCCAGATATTATTCTTTAAATTTGGGAACCATAGAGAGATAGGTTCTATCCAAATCATGAACAATCCTAGATGGCATGCAATAGAAAAGAAAAAAACAGGCGAGCTATATTAGAAAAAAATATATTATTTTTGTATTAAAATCTTTACTTTTTGAAGGTTTGTATTAAAATCTTTT
>JAYMTP010008269.1:0-10223 GCA_036897365.1 Geranium brycei
GATTCTCTTTTCATTAATGATATTTTTACTTTGCTGATAAAAAAAAAGTATGACCTGATAAAATCTGTGTGATTAGACTCATATATTACTTGTTGGAGAGACCGAAGAGAAGTATATTAGGGAAAGGCGTTGTTATAAGTTGAGAGTTTGACGAACGAGGAAATTCTATATTCTCAATTCAGAGTTCGTTAAGAGATAACTCAAGATCCCCAAGTAAATATCTAATCAATTTAATATTCGACTTGTTTGCTCTTACATCACATGTTTAAATAGTCTGTTGAGTTCCAAATTGATGCTCCTGATCTTGATAATTCCAAACAACTATCCCATAACCCCAAACCCTAATTAAAATTTTAAAACACTGAGTGTTTGCAAACTGCTGCTTAGCTTCACTCTTAACATCACTCATCTCTTTCAAATCGCGCTCAACTGCAAGTGTAACATTTTGTATGTACTTGATATTCCATGTGCATTACCAGAGTTTGTATCATATGATCATATTGATATTATATTGCTTCAAATCCACCAATGTTACATCAACCAACTAAACATATTGAGATTTACTGCTGGAACACATCTTTTCCACCATTTCCCCAAACAACTTTGGCTCCACAATTATTTTGCTAGCTAGCCATATCTTAGTACTTGCTAATTTTCATACTCGATTTCAACGACTTCAAAACTTGCTTGAACGCAAGTTTTTTCGCCGTCTTCTTATCTTTAGCAGTGGCTGTCTGTTTGTGTGTCACCCCATTAGCCTCAACCTCTACCGTAATTGCAGCCACGCCATCGTTAATGCATACCGCGGGTTTTTTCAGAGTATACCCGTGTTTTTGGCACAACTCATTCAACTCTCGTACTGGTTGGAGCTTCAGCGTCTTGGGTGTGACCAGCGGCTCTAAAAGGGGCCTAATGCTTTGGAACACAGCGTCTTTATTGTACCCGGAATCAACAAATATTGCACCAGCCAATGATTCTATTACATCTCCGAGTACCTGCAAAAACAATCTATGAAAACCTGGAAAGATATGCCATCTCGCATGCACAAGGACGGTTAATGAATCACACGCACCTTAGGAAATGACGTCTCGCATTCCCATCCAAAAGTCGATTGTAAGGATATGTTGTGAAAATCGCTGACGGTTGCTCTTATGTGTTTGTGGAGCTCATGTGAGGTATGGAGGATATGCTTGTGTAGTCCGGCCTTTACAGCAGATTGTGCATAGCATTCATTGTTCACAGAAGCCGATCTCATGTCTGTTAACATCCCAGGCGACAGCCCAGGAAACGTATTGTACAAATGTACGGTGATGAGATAATCCAACACCGAATCCCCGAGGAATTCCAGCCGCTGCACGATAGTAAACAAATTAAGTAACAAAATACAAAGAAAATTAGCATGATTATATAGATCATCAACACCATAAAAACATGAGTATCAAGCCATACAGAAAATTTCCCTACACTCGTAAAAACTAAATTATAATACCTGATAGCATCTTGGGATCTCGGGGAGCATATAAGAGCCATGAGTCAGTGCTTCGACCAACAGGGCAGGTTCTCGAAATTTGTAGTTGAGCAAGGACTCTAAATCTTTGACATTCACGATCCTCTCCGATGCTAGTTGGAAAGTCTCGTATGGTAACGTGAGAAGATCAACTTCTATGCCAAGCCAATCCATGAACAGTAATGCTGCTGTTTCACCACCACTACTCAGATATGCACCAATTAATGCCTCGACAACATCAGCAACCTTCTTACTCGTCAAGGTGTTTCTTCCCTTCACATACATCTTTTTCTCGCAAGAAATCAACTCCTCAATTACTTCATAATTTTCAGATTTATCACCGGGAATGATCCACCGTTTAGGATCAAAAGATTCATTGCGAATGAAGCCCTACAATTTTGATAGAACAATTATGTAATAATTTATGAATAACGTATACATAGTATAACCACGCAAATATATAAAAGAAAAATTACAGGATAAGATAATTAATTCTAAGACCCTTTGCAAACTTAAGAAAGTATAGATAAATGATCCGCCGCAACCTATGCAGTTATGTCCAGAGTCAATATAAGCACCAAGGTCAAGAGGTGTCAAAAAGTTGTCGGAAAATGCAGCGACAACCAAAATTAGTCGTTCATTCACACCCATTTTTCATACGTGCAAACATCATATATGAAAAGTGAAAATTATACTAAAAGGATGCAATAAATTTATGACGATGAATGGATGAATCATCAAGAAAAAAGTAATTACCGGAAGTTTGCGATCACATCCTCGTTTGCAAAGTGCATTATTGGAAATTATTTTGTCTTTTTTAATACTAAGAAGGCCTTCATGATGATTTTGATATCTTTGAAAAAGCTGCTGGCCTACAGCATATTTGAGGAAAGAGTCGCCCAAAGTCTCAAGAGATTCGAGATGGAATTTCTCTTGACATTCTTTGGCGGTGATGGCTTCCAAGACCTACAACCAATAAAATAATGAATATTTTTTATTAGGACACAATGACCATGATGTTATCTTGATTGTAAGATTGTATTGGGAGTTGAAGTTACAATTGAAGATGTCAAATCTGCAATGAAAGAGATACTGCGAAATATATACTTGGCATAAATTGTTTCCCAAAGGCCAACAATATGCTCTTTGCTTCATGAAAATTTCATAAACAGGGTATGGTTACCTTGATGGTTGGAATTTTAACATTTTGCATGCAATGACCCAAAGGCATCTTCGACAAGTTCGTAGCAATGAGCAGAGACTCAATCCGATGCATTATGGACGGAACAAAAGAGAAAGAATAAACCGTGCAGATCGATATTTCAGACATAATTATAGAGCATAGTTCAGCCGGTAATTCAACATTTGCTTGGCTCGGTTCTGCAATAAGCACAAACAAACAAATTGTACGACTTGAAATCAATTCCCCTTTGTATATTATTTCCTCTACATATGCACATCTGTACTGATTAAATTTTCACCACCCTATTTGTAAGTGAAAAATACTTCATTTATTAATACTCAAATCAAATTCAGCTCATTAATGGCACAAGACTCATAACAAGTCGACATTAGGAGTTAAATATATCGACTTGTAAGCCTGACAGGGATCAAAGAAGGAAAGATCAAATTACCAACACAAACTACGTGCAATGCAGTGTTTCATGAGAGGAATAAGCATATAAAGATTAATTCGCTTTATAAGAGAAATGACTATGGCGTGATGCATCCCGGTTGGCGTCGTTAATTCTATTGACGAATTGGGCGACGTCGATACCAAATCTCTGAGGACCTTGCACAAGTTACATATGTAGCAAGCTTTGTACATATAATACGCATGCTCTAACTTTTGGGTGTGCTAGAAGCCTAGAATAGATACTATTAAATTAGGGACTTACTGTCCAAGTAAACATGGGAGCTTGGTGTCCCTATCTTTCTTATTTGTGTTAGATTCCTTGTATATAGGAGTCTGATTATACTTAATGAATTATATCAAATACCCTTCTACTTTGACAGTCTCTACGTCACTTATGCAATAAGGAAAATGGAGGAAAGTGACCTGTATCTTTCTGTGGCCTGCAATGACTAAGGTAGTTTTTCACCTTACTAATGTGTCTTCCTCTGAACAATGGTTGTTTTTCAAATTGCAACCCTACCCCATATCTGCAATAAACACGCCAACAAAGTTACTCGAATGCAATAGCATAACTTTTGATAAATTCTTCGTTAGTATGTACCGTGTTCTATAGTACTCCTTGTATGAAATAACGGTTCCATCCCTCTGCCTCAAAGGTGAGTTCCCATCTAACTCATCTATAATGCCCGTTATGCAATATATGTGGCCATTGTGAGGGGTGCACACCAAAGAGTTTATGAGAGTGCACATGCATACCAAACCATTTTTGGTTTGAACTTTAGCATGACGATTTGAGGAATAGTTCATGCAATCAGTCTCAACCTTATTATTGGGAAACCACACAGAATAAACAGATGACCAGTTGATGGTCATAGTTTCCTTCAACTTGTTACCCGATGGAAGCAAAAGATAATGGATATCAACATTACTCCCCATACGACACCCGTTCAAAGCATCCAACAATCTATCTAGATTGCGGTCCATTAATATTCTGAAAAGCGCGACCTGAAACCGCATACACATAACAACCTGGAAAAACAATTTTAGAAGAAAAATCATTAGTTATTTTTAACATCTACAAAATACATTTTTTGACAAGTACGGGGGAAGACAAGTATCAAGTAGATGTTTTACCTGATCAGCGTTAAGAGTAAATAGTCCAGCATACTTCAAGTTTACTGCCAAGCCACCCCTATCAACTTCTAAGTCAAAACAAAAGCTTGCACAATCAAGTTCAAGTTCAGTTCTTGTAACTAGCATGACGTCATCAACTGAAATTTCATAATTGTAGTTCTGCTTTAATTGAATCAAGTAGCAGTGGTACATAGTCCCGGATTTGTCTGGACAATGATTAACCAATTCAGGCGGGAAGTACTTAGGTTGGTCGTTGTTGAAAGAATTGGTGGCTGCACATCACAGCCATTACACATAAAGCAAATAAGAAAAGGTGACATCTGATGATCTTACTGAAATAGGTTAAAAGCATGAAAGATGACTCAAATAATTACCAGATGCAAGAGCAGCATCTTCTTCTTCCACAACGATATCAGGTACAAGATGATCTGTTAAGGCACCAACCTTGTGAAGTAACTTGCAAGCATCCAGGCAAACAATTTGTTTTAGAAATTTTGGATTTCCGTGTGACTGCACAGTTTGAACAGGACAACTCTTGGGGAGATGTAGAACGGCAACGCCATTCTCCTTGTCAATATCACACCGTGGAGTCGGTTTGAAGTATCTAAAGAAAGAACAAACCACAAAAGCATACAAGTGTTATTCAATAACACAGACTGAAAATAAAATATAATGAATTAATAAGATAGCGGACTTATGGGAAGTGTGCTAACTAACCCATCTGAGGGTAGACGTGCGCAATAGAAGTATATCAAGCTAACACTTGAACTAAGGGTTACAATAGCTCCAGTGCTTTCAACACGATAAGTTTGCTCATCAAACAGCTCACTTTCAAGAGGTGCACACGGAAGGGAAGCGTGGTCTAGGGACTCCTTTCTCATGGTGTCACCACTAGAAAGATAGTTCTCAAGCCGAGAGCGAGTGACTACATCTCCACTAAAGATACATCATAATAAGGTTCCTCAGTCTAAGTCTTTCATACGGAAAAAGACAATTCATGTGAAATGAAAAAAAAAGGCATTTACCTTTTTAGCATTAAGACATAATCAGAATTCTGCATTCTTGCGCGACCTCTTGACTGTATAAAGCTGCAGACTGTGGCTGAAGGATCAAATCTAATCACCAAGTTGCAAGATTGGACATCCAAACCCTCCTCCAAAATTGACGTAGCAACAATTATGTTCACCTACACATCATCACGCATCAAAATATGACTGTTGACAAATAATACATATATCGAATATTCCAAAACAAAAGATAACCATACCGCGCCTTTACGAAATTCTTCCACAATTTCGTTCTGTTTTTTTCTAGTCTGCGACTGCAGCATAGAATTGTTTCCTGCTATATACTTCGTATTCCAGCTATTGTGTTTTGGAAGCAACTCATTCAATAGGCATGGCAGGACAATGGCTCCAATGACCCTTTCCACAAATATTATACACCTTATATCCTTCAAATGCCTGTGGTTTTCATGAAGTAGGTAAAGTGATTATAAATAAATATATATACATGTAAAATGCACACACACTAAAGTTCATAGCTTCATTCAACTAAGACAAATACGCAAAACCAGTTTGTGTACATAAAATAAATGAGACAACAAATTGTTAAGACATCTTTTTAAATTTAGTTTGAAAGACATAAGAGAAAGCTAGATAGTTCTCAGATTTTAACTGATATGCATCATATTCATAAGTAAACCTGTATTCAAGAAGAATCTTAATCAGGCAGTCGATTTTGGAAGTGATCAACCCAGCATTCATATTGGCTTCGACGTCATTACCAATGGACCAACTTGAACCTAAAAAGCAAGGTTAAAAAAACAAATGTAAGGAAGAACTAAATCAAAAGAACTGTGAAATTTTTTATCTCCAACCAATTCAATCAAAAATGAAGCAAAAAATACCAGATGGCATTAAAGGCGCTAGTAAATTGGAAGCATCCAAACTGAATTTCTTGACAGTATGTTCGCCAAATGCATCTAATTGTCCCCATGAATAGAAGTCTGTTTCGGCTTCATTGCACGTAAAAGACTGTGCAGCCTGTTTACACAGACACCTGGAATTAAATCTGTTTGCGCTTTCAAAAATCAAACAAAATATGCTATCTCATTAGCCAAGGCAGAGTTAATACCTTTAAAGCCAACCAAACCCCAAGTTCATCCAAACAGAATAATAAATTGGAATGTATCTTTGACAATCTCTTTTTTATTGAGTCTGCTGCAGATTCCTCGAGATCAAATTTATCCAAGGAGTTTTCATGCTGAAAAGCAATATTTTCCATCAATACCCTCACAAAAGGAATCCCAACTACCAGACACAAGAAATATGCAAATCTAAGTAATTAGAACAATAGACATGCTTCAGTTTCAAAGAAACGTGTCAAAAAGAATATTCACAGACAAAGGAATAAAATCAATTCATTTTGCAAGTCCTACTCAAAGAAAAGAATGACAGTGCTGATGCTCATACCGTCTGCTTGAGATTTTTCAGTGACGCCACTATGCGTTCATATAAACCACAAGAAATGTCCATGCACTTATAGAGTTTGAACTTTGGAGTTGAAAATGGTATATACTGAGCAAGCACAGATTCACTAGCACATGTGAATACCTGCAATTCAAAACAGGGTAAGAAAGTGAACCAAAAAATATTTATAAGTTGTACAACGAGCTTAAGAACTTCATAATGTATTCCTATAAATAGCAGACTGCACATAACATTCAGAAGACAAGCAACCTTTGAATTCATAAGAGTCTCAAGCTCATTAATCTGCTTCCAGTAGCTGAGTCCTGAATTGGCACCTAAATTAGAAGAAATGTGTTCCAGCAGGTTAGATACTAATATCTGTACTTAGATATACATTTAGAAATTCTATCTCCTTTGACTATAAAAATAAAGATTAAGCAGATACCACGATATAAAATTACCAAAGAAAATATAGAAAAACATTAAACTATATATTGTGGCAGAGGCTCAAATACCTTTAGACTTTATAGGGGATGCAGTCATCCCGAAAATCCTAGGAAGGTTAGATGCACCGAACTGCAGCTGGCGGTGATAGAACTCCTACATATGCATCCAAATGTGTCAAACAACAATTCAAGCAATATCATTGTACCTAAAAGATAATCACAAACTGATGGTGCTAATTGGCAAATCAATAGGAAGCCTGAAATGGATTGCAGGAGTATGGAAATCCACTCTACTGGTGCACCTGTTTGTACTCAAAATATGACACAAGACAGCTATGGGATTTTACTACATACAAACTATGCATAGAATCACATCAAATGCCTTTTTCATTTTCTAATAGCATGTGAATAAAACCCTATACACCAATCTCAGCAGAAGGAGAATAATCTGCACTTAAGGTTAGGCCAAGAAGCAGGGTTGAAGTGAAGTTTGGTAGGTAATTCCACAATCAATAATTCACAAGTCAGTGGAAAAGATATAATAACCGTCAACATTTCGTAAGCTAAGATACCATTACTACTTTGTAACATATTATTTGCATTTGATTAAAAGGAAAGATATTCACCGTCATGATGCAAGCATAAGGGTATCTACCCCTGGCGTGGTGGCACTCATCAAATATTAAAACCTTTATCATATTCAGATCGAAAAAGCTATGTCTCAAACCATCAAGTAAGATAGCTGGTGTCATCACAAGCACCTGTAAGCATAAAAGAAGATTAATAAGCATAGTACTGACATAAAAACTAAATGCTAGTCCATCATCAGGAAGCCACCGAGGCACCTCACAATTCATCAAAGTATAAGAGTAACAGAAAATAATAGAAACAAAATCATGAACAATTTTTTTTAATATACACAGGCTCGTGAAACTGCTCTTGTGCCATCAAAACACACTATTTTATGCATATATTTGGTTCTAAACCACACGTGGAAGTATTTGCTACACTGCTGATCAGCTTAAAGAAAGTGCACATGTCATCACAAGTTATATGATCAGAGATGTAAGCAGGACACGGTATTTGGAAAAATAAGAGCAATATATAAATTCTAATATACACAAACCCAAATTTTTATTTTTTTTGGTAAAAACCCAAATTTCTACATAAGTACACAAAAATTGCAGTGTCCTACCTCATGTTTTTCTATTTCTCCCTTCCATGTAGCAGCATTCCAGAAATCAACTCCCATGTCACCCCAATACATGCCGACATTTAAATCGGTATGCATTCTCACAACCTCGGCTTGCTAAATATTGAAATACAAAAGAAAGTAAGAAAATGTAAAACAGCACCATGTGAAATGGAAATCTAAAAGTATTTTTTCTTAATGAACAAATGTCTCACAATTTCAGAGCCGAAATTTATATAAAAAAAGTGTCGTATTTATACTTCGTAGCACATATAATGATTCATTAATTTTCATTGTAGCTGAAAACTCTATCCAACACATCTAAAGCAGTTATATTCATATTGGACCATTCTAAAAGCTCTTGTCAGTTATCAAAGCAATTAATGTCAATACCAAACTAAATTTCAAATTTTGAGCCACAAAATTGCCAACTAGAGATTTCCAAAACATCATTAAAATGAATATAATATGTGAAGAGAAAAGGTTGAAGAGTGTGCCTGTTTAACCAAAACAACTTGGGGAACCAAGAAGACAGCAATGTAGGGCGAGGGCTTGCGGAGCATGTAAGCGTAGCTCCGGAGAAGCATAATGGCTATGAGGGTCTTGCCAGACCCAGTCTCCAAGAATACTATAGTGTTCTGTTTCATGGCTTTCTCCAATGCTTCAAGCTGGTAACTACACAGCATCAAAACCATAACAGCAGAAATTAATACAGGAAAGATGGCAACTTTAATTCCCCTTCTTCCATTTCCAGCATTTTCTCATCAACCAAACACCCAAAACATAAAAAAGTAAAAAATGGCTCACCATCTGGCAAATGGAAGAGAATCAGCAGACATCGGCTGGGTCTGGTGGATTTGCATGGCCACTGATTCCATCATCACTTCTCTCTGCACAAACAAACCCATTAACCCCAAAAACAAAAATCAAATCCAAACTAAAACCCACCAAAAAAAACCCTGAAAATTCCTTAAAAAAGGGGCAAGAAGATCGTGAGTTAACTAAAACCCAGACCCAAAAAATGCAAAAGAAAGGAGAGACCCACCAAGGGAATGCGAGAAAGTATGCAACTTTTGTGTGAGGGGGCTTGGTGGGTTTCGACAATGGTATTTAAAATTTTGAACCCTTCGTTGGGAAGGAAGCTTACATAGGCGTGATGAGACTGCGACAGGGAAGCAAGAATCAGGTCAGATTCTGGTCTTCGTAGAAAGCGACAATCGCTTTCCCCTTCGTACCGCCGTCACTAACGATTCACACCAAAAGTGAACGGTTATTTCAAAAAGTAAATCTACTTAGATATAATAGAATTATTTAATTAATTAAAGAAATTTAAAAATGTATTTTTCATAATTTCTTTTACCAACCAACTCACCACAAACAGATTGATCAAATATTTTTGTAGAAACATATTAGTGTAGTAAAAAACCCTAGAAGGTAGTCTGTTGGCGAGAACTTTTAAAAATAATTTGGGGTTAATAGAAAAATAAATTAGATTAAATATTAATTGATGACTGATCAAAGATTAATTAGATAAGTCTTAGATTTTTACAACATTGTTTTGAATTATCATAAATAATGGGTCACACTATTCATTAATCACTTAGGACAATTCAATCACAATCAGTCTCTAAAACTTCATATTTTTTAAATTTGTGGGACTTTGAACTCCAACTCAGGCCTCAAAATCCAAGCATCATCCTTATTTTGGGTCATTTCTAAGCAAGTTCTCATAATTTAAGAGAGAGGAACCCCGAACCCGAACCCTAGATAAGATAATGATAAAAGTGATTTGGGGAAGAGCAAGTGATGTAAGTGAAGAGAAGAGCAAGAGGCGTGA
>JAYMTP010008270.1:0-10223 GCA_036897365.1 Geranium brycei
ACATCGGTAATGCATGAAAACGTTTCATGGTTTATAAACGTTTTTGTCACAAAGCAGAGCAGAAACTGAAATAGGTTGTGCTGGGCTTCATTGGGTTGAAGTCTGAACTGTGGCTGTTGGGCTGGGGGCAGTCAACAAATATTATATTTTTATATATATTGTCGGTTGTCGGGTACCCGGCGGGTTATACAATTGTACCCAATACTCGACTCGGTTGGCTTGTCGGGTAGTCGGGTTTGGGTTACTCGGGTGTCAGGTTAGTCGGGTCGGGTGGCGGATCGGTTCGTCGGGTGAGTCGGGTTACCGGGTAAAATGGACAGCCCTAGTTGAAGTTGCTCTTACAAAATATTGGAGTTTCGGTTTGATCCGATTGGGATTTAACACGTAGACCAGCTGAAGCCAAACGAGCGGGTCATAGGTCTTGAGCCTTCACATCCGACCACAACAGTGCGGGCCTAAAAAATATCTGACATGTCTAGATCCAACCCTTTGAACACCCCTACTAGCAATAATATGCATGGCAACACACACTTCTATCATTATTTGAGTTAACATTCTTCTCGTGTGTCTGCATATTTTATAATTAAAAGTTCAAGCAAATACATACACATTTTAGACACTTCTAATTTCTAATGCACGAGTTCATGTCTCATGTCTAACTGTTTTATTTACTGAAGTGGTATTATGTAATTAGATAACAACCCCTCATCTCCTAAGAGCCTCCACCCAAACCCTACATACTTTAAAACGGTTCATTGCTTATTTTTCTATGCGTTTCTAGATAAACAATTTCAATTAGCTTGAGTTTTTAGTTTCTCACAATGAACTACTCCCAAGGATTCAACCATTTGATGGTTGAAGTTTCATATTTTAAGTGGTTGTGATAAAATTAGTTTATAATAAGTTTTGCTGCTGCACTATATATATGCTTCATCTTAATACTCTTGCACCACTTTATTTCTTACAAACGAATAAATTTCCATTGAAGTTTATGAGCAAATATATGATAAGAATGTGACTGACTACAAAGCTAAATCAATACAAATACCTTAAAATTATGTGAAAATCATAACAGAACTGGATTATACCATAACCGACAACCCCGGAGACGAGAAAATGAAACAAATAATACAAGACATGGTTTTGCTGGCAGCAGACCGCTGTCACACCTTCTTATCGCTTTTGAGGTTGAGATTAAACCATTTCTTCTTGGATGATTTATCCTTGCCTTCAGAGCTTCCATCATCCACTGGACTTTCAACCCTTGAATCTTCACTTGGAACTTTGATGTTACTTCCGTTGCTTGTACTGACACCACCGCTCGAACTACTAATCCCACCTACCCTCGTCACACTGAACGAGGAGTGAATACTGTCACGTTCTTTCAGCAGCTCATCTACCTGTGATGACCGATCAAGCAAAAAAATAAGAGATGCCAAGAAACTAGAGCTAGTTCTTAAATCATTGAATAGTGACAGGACAGAGACGGACAAGGAAATAGAAAACGGGTTATTCTATTATGCATGTATTAAGATTACTCAAAATATGACTTGCGAGAAGAGAGATATTGTATGATGGATGTACGGATATTTTGCAATTTAATCATAAAGCGATTGTTTCAACCCTAGGCATTATGCATATAAGGAGTGGGGGTATTATGAGAAAAGGAAACTTACAGACTGTTTCTCCATGCTATATCGATTGGTCACCTCTTGAAAGCGCTGCAACGCCTACAAAACATCAAAGAAGATTTATAATAGATGAATTATCGAATAAGATACAAGGATAATGCAGAGAGACCATGAACTATACCTTCCTGTATTCTGTTTCAAATTGGCGTAGCTCTGTTCTTTTTCTTAAAATCTGAGACTCAATCTCCTTAAGCTTCTCTGTTGTAACCTCATATGTCTTTGCACAAACTGCCTCGATTGTGTATGTAGCAGTCTTGAAGAAATTGTCACCTGAGGAAGAATGAAAATTCTTATCAAGTTAATATTTCGTTGCAAAAGAAAAACAATTATGGAGCAAACAAAACCTTCATACCATAAACAGCAAATATATGAGTGCCAGCTTTTAGTTCTGAGACCTCACAAGGCTGAAGACCTTCCAACCTTTTGAAGAACGCAGCTTCAGGGTCCTTGGCTATTGCTAACTGCACATCACAAGTATATCTCATTACTTTGTCTTACCCAACAGTTTGATCTATTAGGTGGGGGACTCAACTAAGTATATCAATCAAGTAGTGATCAATTTCATATTATGCCGGTACTTCAACAGTAAATGAAGAAGACATGCATACCGCATTCATGGTAGAATCCATTCTATACACTTGAAAATGTAAGAAATACATCCCTGCAGATGTTATTTTTCCTGCCTTCTCACTATCTTCCTGTAAATCAACAGGGAAACATGAGTTAAACAGTGATACACAAGAATTGATTCACAAGCACTGAACAATATAAATTGTAATCGATACCACTTCATAACTTCAATATAGAAGATGCAATTTATGCCTGATTTCGTGTTTAACAGAACAATCAGAATGATGTCATAATCCACTAGAAAGGCATCCGTCTATTGTAAATGAATTCGAAGGCACCTAATTTCAAGGCAGTGAATAGGCTACCTAATAGATCAAACTAATTGATACACATCATATCTCATCCAAATAACATATAACTAAACAAGAACAAGTGCTGAGGTACGACTAGTGCCTGAATCAAGAAGCCTCTGAAGATTTGAGTAATAGAACACATAATCACCCATCAAGGGTGAAAAATCACATTAGATTAGCATGTTAGGCACAGACATGGTCATCCTATTTACTTATTTAAAAACAATAAAAGGGTACTATTGGCGTAGGTTGCTTTTCTAGTCTGAACTTGTGTACTTAACAGTTTGTACTTTTTACAGTGCCTAATGGCTAAACATGTTGCAAATGGAGCCCATTGTTTTGTGTGTTTTTCCAACTATTAATGTTTAGTTTGTAGCTGACATTTTTAATTGCAATTTGACATACTTATTGTTACATTTAAAGTGCAAGTTATTATTGAGAATCCTATGCACTTTTAATATGATGAATCCTGTATTTGTATCGTGTTCTTTGCCCAGATGGTTGCTTCATAGGCTAGAAGAATGTGTGCATGCTAGAATAATCATAACCTACGAGCAACCCAAAGCATGCCTTAATCTGTGGTATGTGCAAGAGCAACACATATATAACAGGGTGTAAAGACAATGGCTCCATTTGATTAAGAAATGAAGAATTAAAGGAGCAAGACATAATTGTAACAGGAAAACACAACAAAAAAAATCACATTAACTAACACCTATGCAATTAATGAACCAACTGTGCTTTAGAACAAATTTTTTTGCAAGAGCTCCTGCTATGCAGTTTCCAAAGGGATAACTTTGGAAAAAATTCAATACATTACACCATGAATTATTTTGTTATTTGATAGGCAATAGCTACCTCTGGATCTGGTATATGGATTACAACAACATATAACCTCATCTTTATTCTGTTAAGCCCCTACACTTATCGCAAACCTCAGTGGCAACTGGCAAGTTACACAAGACAGTTTTGAGAAATTTTATAATTTCATTCGGGTACTTTCATCAATCAGGAAAATCATCCTCCGAAAAAATGAGCCAAAGAACTGTTATGCCAGAGCGCTGTTATGTCTTACTTTTTACAAAGTCAGAAGATATTTGACTTTGTATAGCTAATAATCGCCAGTGCTTTCTTTTTATGGAGTCCAAATATTTATGGGGACCAAGCCCAAAATTCATATTTCCAAGCAAATATATGATTGGTCCACCAGTTTCTTACTTTCCCTATAAATTTTTGCTGACCAGCAGCTAAGTGAACAACAGGCCAAACACCAAAACTCTCCCCGGCCAACAAAAGTAACATTTCTGTCCCAAAATGAGTGTCCAGCTTCCCTAATTTGAATGTCCCAAAACGAGTGCCAATTTACTTCTTATGAAGCTAATTATGAATGAACTACATAGCGGTAGTTATCATGGGTTGATATGATGATAATGAGAAAGTAAAGTCAAAACTCTACTAATCCTTAATTTTGCAAAAAGTGAAATGGGACACTTATTTTTGGACAAAGTAAGCATATGCCCACTCAATCAACAACAAAACTTCATAGCATGCATATTTTTTTTCTTGGGGAATTAAAATTTATTCGTGTAAAAGGGAGCAAGTTGTCCTTAGAAAAGTATGGAAGGGCTATTCAAACAGCTGGCAAGATTGTTACTAAACCTAACTCCAGTCAGATAACTCTAGTTAAATAACAACATTGATAATACAATTAAAATAATATGCAGATATAATTACTATTTATGCTTAATCCGAACTCGCGAAGGAGGGGAAAGGAAAAAAAATAATGACGACCATTATTCAGAGTTAATAAGTTGGTTTTGGCATTACATAATTGACCCCTATCCATGTAAATATACATTCTACACCATTTATTAATTTATATCACTATGTGTTTTGTTTGTATATATCACATTGCATAAAAAATAACTAGATTGTCCAAAAAAGGAAAGAAAATGGGAATACGACCTTCAGGACGGTTGCCATGACAAATAAAAGGCTAAAGACTGAGCAAGGAGGTGGATCTGTACTATTATTTTTTTAACTAGTCAATCTGCTGTAGATACAAACTAGTACACCATGAGAATTAAAATCCCTTTCATGGTAACAAGGCATGCTGATCAAACCAATTGCAGTTGCAATGATATATAATGGGAAAACCTTAAAATTCTGATTGAGAAAACATCATGGAAGGAATATGTTACCTGTAAAGCTAACCCATAACCACCATTGACGTCTTGCTCGAAATAAAGTAACTGGAAAATTAAAGAAAAAGCACGGCAAGTTTCGAATTTCATAAGGATAATAATAGATAAGGTGAGGCCAGGAGAGAGAAAGAATCATGACAACAATATATGCATGAGCAAAGTTATGCAGAAATCCACCTTAAACTTGCTTTGTGCAGTTGAGGTAACTCTCACAACAATCCCAGACTCAGCTTGTTGTTCACTTATAGTTACGCCAAAGAAGTGAGCACACTGCTTCTCCACCTGTAAAGAAACACAAAATAAGTAAACGGAGATTCCCAAAGGAGGATGGCCATATGATTATAAAAACATTAAGCACCTTTCCACTAACTGATGTTCCAAGTGGAAGAGGTCTGACAGTAACAGTTCCGTTGAGAGCTTCTTCAAGAACATTAGCAGAGATTGTTGTCTTGATAGGTACACCAAGCTTGCTATCATCAAACAAAACTGTGAGACCTCATAGACTAGCTAACCACTATTAAAAATATTATTGTTTAAGCCAATGCATCACCTGAATAGGGCAGCAAACATTGTATTCACAGTTCCAAGGTTAGACAAGTCAATTTCCATGTCCATGCCATCCATCTCAAGAGCCTACTCAAATTAATTATTAAATCCAAAAACTTAGAATTTAATAAGATTGAAAAAAGAAGAAATCTAGTTCAAAAGACACTTTAAAAAGAATAAATAAATTAAGAAATACTTGTAAACTTCATTGTAATAACTCTACCGACCTCTATCAGAGTAATAATGCCTACGAAAACAGAGGAAGAGTTTGCTAACTAATAAAGGAATAATCACAAGATACAGTATATCCGCAAAATACATGCCCTAGAAGAAGTCAAGCTAAGTGAAATTTGACCTTTCATCAAACAAATACTCTTATCTGAATGAAACACTATACTATGTATGAACAAAAAAACTAAACTAATAATATAATTGTCAAAATCCCCTAGTCACGATTCTCCGCAAGTAGAAACACACTAGTCAAGTCCAAGTTGGGCAGTGAAGTTTGCCTATGATATGTTTTTCTAGCTTAATTATATATAATTACAGTGTTCAAAAGAACTTCAGAAATGCTATGTTGCCATAACACCTAAAGAGTGCCAGGATCAATATATGTTTTGCTTTAAATGGTTTCGAGCTAACACAAAGTCCTCTCCTTACACATGAGACATGGCTCTTAAATCCCTAGCATAATAGGAAGATGCTTTGCTAGTTTAACCAAATGATCCCAACGGCAAACTAATTACAAAAAATAACTTATTTTCTAAACTACATATTAGTTTGATTTAACTGTAAAAGGAAATGCATAGCAAAAATAGGACAGTTATCATTCAGCAATGCACAATTTCTAATCTTTACGATGACATTGTCCTACCCTCTATTGTTTTCTGTTGAATCTCTAGAGTATAATAGTATTATTGATGAATACTTCATATTGAATTACAATAGGAGGTTCCTTTATATAGGGGACAATAGGAAATAAACTAAATACGGAAACTTAATACTAATAGGAAAAAGTAAACCCTAATATTACTTGCCTATTCTAACATTTTTGATTAAATTTTCTAACTTGATAAATAAGGAGCTTTACAACTTGAACTTAACAATGTTAGTCTGTTTATGTAATAATATGTCACCAAGAATATTCATGGTGTATACTAGAAAGAACTCACAGAAATGGTCATGATACACTGTTAAGAGTAAGCAGCCAATCATCTTGGTTGCTACATTCAAAATCTGATCCCACAATATTTAATTCTGAAATCAACCAGTAGTCACACATTACCTCACTTATAAATCACTTGGTGGCAAAAAGGAGTGGAACTGGTAAAAATAAAAGATGTCTAGGTCTAGACTGTAAAATTATTTTGCCAGAGAAGAATATGTTCCCTTTTTTGATGTATCATCTTAACAACCACTTTCCTAATCATGTAGGCTCTCACCCTATGACCCCCTTCCCTCTACCACCAAATTTCCCTCCATTTTCTTCCAACTTCATTACCAATTTGGCTCAAGTACAAAGATAGGAAAGTTCACTGAAAAGAAAATCTATTGATCATTAATCTATTTCATTTCCTTTCAGGAGAGTAAAGAAAATCACCTCAAACCCTGCACTGTCATATTGTCTTTTTTTCTCTGGGTCAGATAAGATGCTATAAGAATATGCCACCTCTTTGAAAAGTTCGGATGCTTCTGGATTGCTAGCATTCTTATCAGGATGATACCTATACAAAATTTAAAATACACATATAATTTACAGTTTTAATTTGCCCATTCAGTCACAAATCATATTTTTTAAAAATACAAAAAATCGATAAAATTTCCACAAAAATCCAAACTTTTGATATTAAGTTCAACAAAATATTATTTAACGTGTCGATGACATGGTATAGTTGGTTAAATGCTACACATTCTTCTCCCCCTTTTTAATGCTATAAAAAAATCTCAACCTATATATAAATTCTTAACTCCATGGAGAGTTAGGATGATCAATCAAGCATATAAATTGTTTATACTTTTATCCATACTCTTTCTCCTGCTTAGTCTCCAGATAAACATTGGTAAAATACAGTTTGGGCGTGAACAAAAGTTTTCAGAGTCCAATATATTTTTCACCACAATTCAAGGTACGAATCCACCATATTGAAAGTGATATAGATGCGAAAGTTGAACCATCACCAAAAGTGAACAGTATACAATTATGCCTGCTCAAATTCAGGTGGTATCTTAGTCTGGATGGCTCACGGCTGTGTCAATTCAATATTATCTCGGTTAATGGTTATGAGTTGCACACACACATGAGAGAAGAGAACAGTTTGATCCTACTCCATGGTAAAATAGCGCCCTCAATACCAACCAACAAATCCCGTGAAAATCATATAACACGATGAGAACTCCAAACTTCACTAGCATTGGTACAAGAATTCATCATCAACAAAACACGCAAGGCCCACTATTATCATCATATCCCATTTGGTTTTCCCTTTCGAGTTGTAAATTGTAATTGAGTGAAGACATTTCATATGCTTGAATTGATTCTACCTACCCGCTAACTAAAAAAAATACTTTGCATAGCATTACAAGAGATTGTGAAATCTACATAAGTTGACCAACTTCAAAATCTGGAGCTTTAAACTTACTTGAGTGCGAGTTTCCTGTAAGCAGTTTTGATTTCTTGATCCGTTGAGTCCCGCGAAACGCAGAGTACCTCATAAGGATCTCTTCTCAGTACAGGAGCAGAAGTTCCCTCCATCTTTGAACCCATCCCCAAAAACTCACTGTCTCTCTAACCTAAAACAAACTGGCCTCTGCAACTATTAATTCGTCAATGGATAAATTAGCTTCCTGAATTGCTACAATGATTGAGGCCGTGCAAATCTACTTGATAGAAGAAGAAGCAAAATTGACACCAAAATATGCACACAATTCAAAGCATTGGATCGCTCTTATTTTCTCGGGAAAACAGAATCTAATAAAAAAATGGGGAACAGTAACAAATATGAAAAAATCTTTGATCTCGTCACTCCCAACTCTAATTCTAATGAGCGAGAAAAGGTAGGGTTTTGAGATTTACGGAGAGTCGTGAGCTGAGCTGACGAAGAAGAGAGAGAAAATATATATAGAAAAACACTTTCAGTTATAAACGTAAGAGAATAAAAAATATGACGTCATAAATATTTTTGGATTCGATTTCAATTTGAAATAATTATTTTAGTATTATAACCTGACCAAGAAATCATCGACTTGAACAGCTTAATCACTTGGCACTTTATTTGTACACTCAGCTTTTTCTACACAAACACTCATTTTTAGCAATGATTTAAAATCCTTTTTTATTCTTTTCTGTGGGATCAATTTAACCCCTATTTCAATGATAATAATAATAAAAAATAAATTCAGAGTTTCAACTAACATGACTCAAGTGATAACTGCGGTGGCAACACCAATATATAGTCACATGTACTTCCATTAACAAACAAATAAAAACAGTTTTGTACACTCAAATTTCCACTTCTTTCACTTGGAAAATATTATTGAAAATAAAGTTTCAAATTTCCAATATATATGCTGTTTGTTCAAGTTTTATTTTATTGCAGTCTTTAAATTCGTTAGGTTTTGATAAAAATTGAAAATAAAATGATCAAAATGCTTTTATGAAAGTGTCAGTAGCACATATATTTTGAACATGTAAGATTCAGACGTCTTCTGTCTTGCTCAAATATAGTGTCATCGAGCAAGATTCGGTGATTATCGTCATAATTTCTAGTTTGTGCATGTCAACAAAGAGTTCTTTGCGCCCTCCCCAATCCATTAAATCAATTCCCTTTGCGTGTGATTTTTACTACTTCAATTTGGAGATCTAGTCGAGAAGAGAGATTGACGAGCAATGATTTGGTTAGCCCTCTAGTTTCACAAGAAGAGATCAATGATACAATTCTTCTCACAAGAACAACTGAATATAGTTCCCCAATGATGAACAAATGTAGCACTTTGGCGATACTTGAGAAAAACGAAACGTGATGATGCAAGTCATAATCATTATTGTTTTCATTTTTATACCGATGATATTTTGATATTCTACTCAATTTTAAAGTTTAACCAAATTTTAGAAGGCATGACAAAATAAAATTTAAGTGAACATTTAAAATAACGGCGTCTTCAATTATATATTTAAAAAAAATTCAATCCCTGAGTTGACACCCAAGTGCTATTTAAATTAAGCAATATGTAATTACGTGAACTTATATTTTGCTGCAACTTTGATATTGTAACATCTTTTTCACTAGTTTTGTCAGGGAATACAATACAATGTGATTTGCAAGATTATGGAGCCTCATTTGATGATGTCGCACACAAAACCGGTGCTGGTCATATTGAGCTTCATTGCCTCAGTCCTCCTCTTCACCCTTTCCCTCCATCTCCAGCCCAAGCCCATCCCCTTCCACCGTTTGCCCCCGAAACAACAGCCCTCGAGTGGTTCGGCCTCGTGTCCAAGGATTTCAACAGAAGAATCAAAATCGGGCTGGAGGCGAACGTGGAGTACGAGAGGGTACCGGAGGCCTTGACGTGGAAGGAGCTGTCCCCGGAGTGGATAGACGAGGAGGAGAAGTGTTGGACAAAATTGAATAAAATGGCAAAAGTTGACATGTGTTAACTAGTGAATGGGTCAACTTGAGCCATGATTTTGGAACGCTTCGACTCAGCCTAGAATGATGTGAAACACGTTTACATAATCTAGGATATGAGAACTTTCCAACGGTATATCACGAGCTCTAAAAGGACAAGAGGTGAATGAGAAATTGAACCTCAAACATGGCCACTTGAAATGATGTTGAGAAAAATGAGTTGTGCTGAAAATT